>UXGC01000880.1:0-47344 GCA_900480045.1 Eurytoma adleriae
TTGTGCCGTGACGTGTGACGTTTTTGCTATAGTTTTAAGGAGCCGTTGTCCCTGCTGTAAACTGCCTTAGCGTTGAAACCCCGTAAACAAGGTGAGAGTCGGCAATCTACATGAATTTTATTCTTATGCTTATACGAACGTCTCATCGTAGCTAGAAGCATAATAAAATTGATGTAGATTGCGACTCTCACCAGTAGCGCCAACTAGCAGTTTGATCTGAACAACTGAATTACCTATTGTGGACAGCCTCGGGCCTCCTGGCTGTCCACAATACTCGCAATGCATTCAGCGGAATAGAACGGCGGGACGGAACCTATTGTAGAGAGACCCTAGTAGACATGATGCGTGACGGGAGCCTTTTTACAATAGCGTGATCGTGCCGTCACGCACGGAACAAATTGTTTGCCTCCCATCTTCATTTAAATAATCGAACATGGAGTATATAAAACTGAAGAGGGGGGAAAAACAATTTGTCAACACCCAGCGCGTGTTGACACGCCTGCCACGCTATTTTAGAAAGGCTCCATGGCCCCTTTCATCCAAGAGGAGCCTATTTCTACAATTTGACCTGGTTAATTCTGGTAACGTGACGTCCCAGAGCACATGTTCCTGACACCGTCTTGCCGCAATGTCGCCACAATGTCGCCACAATGCTGATTCATTGTTATCTGGGTATGTACCTACATGCCGCAGGTTGTGGAATAAGCAAACTGCAAAAAACAACCGGCAAGACGGTGACCTTCTAAAAATTAGAACTTGAGAGTTGGAATTCCAAAAGGGAAACAAACGCTAAAAATTTATTTTGTATTTACAGATTATTTAAACATATAGCTGTGGAGTTGCAGCCTTGTAGATGTTCTATTTATAAACTTATTAATTTATTACAATTATTGAATTATTCTCGCAGTGATGCTAATGAAGACATGCGCGAGAGGCACACGAGTCGTAGCGTAGGTTATAAGTGCATCGACAATTCTGCACTGGCTAGCAGTCATCAGTTAGTAGTTTTCAATTAACAATTATCAGTATTGTGTTATCAGTACTGATATACACATATGGAATGTGGAAATCTGGAAGTGGAAATATCTACACGAAGTATTCGAGGCAGCGTCGCATCATAGCGCGCTATTTCTCATTTAAAACTTATACATACATTAACAGTCGCTGTTGAAAATTACGGTCGGTGCGTGATAAAACTAAAAAAACTAAAAAATGGAATATCATGAGGAGCACAATATTATGATGGAAGAGGATTTTCAAGCACGCGTAAGACTTATTCCTAATGAGAATGTAATAATTAAATTTTTTATCTAATTCTAACTATTACTCTTTAACACATAAAGCAGGAGGAAGTTCAAAAAATGAACAAAAGTAAACAAGTTTATAAAGACACAATAACATTAATCAAATTGAAGATGAGCAAAGCCGAGTAAGTTTGACTTGAAATAAATGTTTCATTTTTTTTTTTAATTTTCATTTTTCGTTTCTATATTATTTTTTATAAATCTTTATTTTCAGTACATTAATTAGGCAATATAATGACAAAATGAAAGAATGTGATTTATTAAATGAAGAACTAGCTATAATAAAGAATGACAAAGAAGATGCTTTGAAAAAGTATAATCAGACAATGGAGAAGCTCACAAGACTGGAATTGGTAGGTTAAGTTTTCCATATATTATTTATTAATTAAATCAATGAAATTTTATAACAAATTCATGTTTTTTAAATCAATTGAAACAGTCAAATTCAAATTATAAAGAGTCTCTAGAGACCTTAAAACATTTATCTGAAAGTCAGAAAATTAAATTGGATGAAAATGAAAAACATATAAATCAGCTTTTATTCAAAATTAAAGAAATGGAACAAAAAATTGCAAAATTTGAAGGTACAAAATGTGTAATTTTTATTTATTCCTGAGCTACTTTTAAATTGTAAATAAATGATGTATTTGTAAAATAATACTGACCAATATCTTTAAAATAATTCTGTCAACAGAGGATAACAAAACTTTAGAGCAAGAGGTAAAATCTGCTAAGGCATCAGTTAAAATAGCAACAAAAAAATCTGTCCAATTGAAACATCAAGCAAGTCAAACTTTAAGTAAACTATCATTATAATTAGTTTCATGTACTACTTGCAATCATTGAATTATTTTCTTATCTTTATCTTTTTTCAGTCTTAAAAACTCAAGAAACTTCAGTAAATACTGACCCCATAAGTACTTCATCACCTAAACTTAAAATGAAAGATAAATGTGTAATAACTGACAATAATACTTATGGCAAAAAGGAACCTTTTCCTATATTTTGTTCAAAATGTGATGTTCTAATTGAGCCAGCACCTGTTGATCAAATTCTAAAAATCATGTCTTTCAATCCACCTCTTTTATCTGAATGTCATTCACCTCCAAATTTCCCAAGTAAATCTTTAATTATTTATTTATTTATTTATCAAATTCTTTTATTATTATTTTACATGCCTAAAATAGCAACATAAATAATTTAACAACTAATTTATTAAATTCAACCTTAACAGATGGAAATAAACAGGACAGTCAAGTCTTTGAACCATTGGAAATTACTTCATTTAATGTAACAAAAAATAATGAAAATAATCTTGAGCCAATCGCTTTAAGGAAGGAAAAATGCAAGAGCTCAGTGACTATTCCTAAAGAAATAGAACATTCTTCTTTTATGGAAATTGACTTGTTAAATAAAAAAATCAGTAAATTAGAAAATATTATGAAAAAAGCAAAAAAGAACAAAAGAAAGAAAAAGCATAATTGCTGTCATCAAAACTGTTGCTCTTCAAAGAAAAATATTAAGTTCATAGTACAACTTCCAAATCAGGAAGAAATATTTAAATATCGAAAGCGTGAAAAATATAATCAACAAAATTTTAGATTGAAAAAAAGATTGAATAGCTTAAAAAGGCAACATATGAGTGACAATAAATGGAAAATTGAAAATTGTTCAGGTTTAAAAAAAAAGCGAAAATTACCAGGTGCAGAATTGCAAGATGAAAAAAGATTAAAAAAGAAGAAGCTCCTAAATCAAGAACAGAAAGCCATGTTTGAATGTGAAAAAGATCTATTTTCAAATGATGAACTGATGGAAAATTGTAATTATTCAACAAAGAGTTTGTCACCTTCAAATCTTTTAGAATCGGTAAGATTTTATTTTTAATATACACTTTGTTATTATATTTTAAAAAATTTCATTCATCTGGATTTTGCAGGATGGTGATTGTTTGTCTTCTAATGAAGATATTAATTCAGATCTAACTGAACAGCTTTTTCAAGGCGAAAATATTAATCAACTTAATATAAAATCTAAGATTGCTTGTAGTATTCCTGAATCTAGTCAAATTTCAGTATGTAATGCTGTTTGTCAGAACAATTTGGAAAAAGAAAATAATTTACCAGAAACGACTTCAACATTTAGTAACGTATATGAAAAAAATGAAGTTCTTTTCTCTGATTCTAACCTAGATTTAAGGATAGAAAATAAGAAGATAAATGGAGATTCAGATAAAGTCAATGATGAAGAAAATTTAGAAATCAATTTTGCTGCTCAATTACCAACTAAAATCCTTAATATTACCAGTAACGTATCCGTGGAAGGAAACAATTTATCTTTAACGCATCTTGAATGCAGGAGAAATAAAAATAGATTATCTACAAATTCATCTTTATTTAGTAATACAACAGAACTTTTGGAACATCTTCCAGATCCTAAAGATAAGTCATTATTAAGTGCCAAATGTATAGATAATAATTCTACCTGCAGTACAAATGTTCAAGAATCTCAAAAATTTAGTACTGACATTAGTTATAAAAATATTTCATTTGACCAATTGCCTCATAGATCAGCCACTAGCAATATTGAACAAACATATAAAAATTCGGAAAGTGGAATTTTAAATGCGGTTGAAAAAGATAACTCTCAACTAGTGAATAAAGAAAGTATTAAATTAAAAATGGTAGATATAGAAAAAAATACGCAGAGTCCTTTTTATTCCGAGTCATCTATTAATTTACCAATAATAGAGAAGCTCCAACAAGAAGAATCTACTTGTTCAGAAATTCCAATACACACTGATTTATTGATTCAATTGGCTAATAAACAATTAATAACTGATGATTGTCAGTCAGATCTACAAATTAAGAATTTTGAACAAGATATTTCATCCAACGAAATTGAATCTAATAATGATGAATCCATTATATCTGAAGAATCGTCAGAGGAGGATACACAATTGCCCAGTATATCAAAATGTCGAATTTCCAATAGAACAGTAAAAACATGTTCAAAAATTACGCGGAAAAAAAAGTTATTAACAATAATAAGAAACATTAAAAAAAGTAGCAAACGACCAATTAGTGCTAATAAAGTAGAATCACCTTCAACACAGATTATTGACAAATCATCGGTTGAATTATTGAATGATTCGAGTGCTGTGGTTCAACCATTAAAAGAGCAAACTTCAACCTTTGAAAATATATCTATTCATCTTCCTACTAAAAAGCAACGAATAGCTCATACACCAAAAAACTGTATAAGCGTTGACGAAGAGTTAAAAATTAATAATATTAATCAAAATTGTGAATCCAGAGTTAATGTTGCAAAAGCTACAAAAAAAACTAATAACGAAAAAAGTAATGATAAATTTTCGACATTATTGGAAGACTATGATAGAACTTGTAAAGAGAGAATAGAAATTGAAAGAAATTTGAAATCAGTCGACCCAATAAACTTTGATCACAAAACTGATGTTACAATAAATAATGATTTTGATTTAGTAACTAAAGATTACAGTTTAAGAGATTTATCACAAGATTTGAAAAATAGTGAACCACAAGAAAGTTACATTTTAGATAAGAATTGTACTGATAACACTATGGAAACAAATTTTACTGAAAAAGGTATTTAAATACTTTTAATAATGATGTCACTTTTTTAATTTACATTATTACATTTTAGGTAGTAAATTAGAAGTTAATAATAAGTTAACTAATGATGAAGAGAAAGAGGTAACTGGGATGAAAAATGAAGAAAACAATCCAACGATAGAATTGCGATCTCGTCAAGTAATTGTTAATAAAGAATGTTCAAATACTAAAGTAAAGAAATTGTCAAAATATCAGTCATGTCCAAAGGTTTCGTACGCAGATAATACTTGTTTAAGTAACTCCATCATAGTAACAACTCTAAACGATTTTATTGCGAATTGCAATAATACCAGTATTGTCAAACAAAAAAAAATAGATATTAAAGAAAATAAAAGTAATGGTAATTGTCTGCATATACTTTCTGAGCACTTTTGTAAATTTTTTTATTGCGCTTATTAATAAATATTAATCTACCTTGTTTTAGAAAAATTTATCGAAGAACAATTAGAATTATTAATGCAAGCAGAATGGACTATGGACATAAATTCAAAAATAGTAGAAAATCTTTTAGATTCTTTAGACATAAAAACTTTGGCACTGTACAATTATAACATTTTTACATAGATTTTTATATATTGATCGCATTTATCGATATAATAGTAAAATAATTTAATAATTTTGTATATGTTTTTAGATTTTTAATTGAATTTGCTTCTGAAAAAATTGTCGTCAATGAAGAATTTGATAAATCACACACACCTCCAGCCCCGATGATGACGCGTTTTGAACAAAAAATTATAGCTCTCATTTTAAGTATTAATAAAATTCACGGAGAGTTTACCGATATTGTTATTGAAGGGATAAGATTTAAACTTTTTAAGCTTGGTAAACCGCAGATGGTATGTGAAATTTGTATTTGATTAATAAAACATCAATTGTAACAAATAATTTATTATTTTTTTATTCCAGGTACAAGTTGTTGAGAGACTTTTCCGAATTTTGGTAGTTCTAAATAAAATAAAGAAAGATAGAGAAAAAGTACGAATTTATTTATGTGATGCTCTTTATTGTTTAAACATACGAGCCATAAATATAATTTACGTTGCTTTAACGTGCTGGGCTGAAGTTCTTCCAAAATACAGCTCTAACAACGGTAAAGCTTGTATAAAAACTTTGTATTATATATATATAGCCGCAGTTTGAGTAATGATTAATTGAACTATTTTTAGACATTCTATGTAAAACCATCGTGCATATAGTTATGACTCTGGAAGTTAATAAACCTTTTCCTAAACTCAGTTCTTTGAGGAAATTGCTGTCTACATATTACGAATATCCAAATTCTGGATATAAAACTGTCATTCTCAAAGACGAACTGTTAAAAAAATTACAAGGTAGGTAATATTTTAAAGAGAACTACTGTAATCAATGAGTTTCTAATTCAGCTAATTGTGCACGAGTTTTCATTAGTTGCAGTTTTTAACATCCGAGTTATTTCTTTATAATACTATTATTTTTTTTACTAATTGGACTCTAACTTTGATATCTTTGCTTGCTCTCATGACAGACAATATCTTCCACTTGGTGCTCGGGCTCCGTAAAACCCCTATCGCTAATTTTACATATATAAAATATATTTTATACATATAAAACTAGCGCCATATTTCTTGACTTATTAATTTTTGTTTTATCTTTCATATCCTGTGTAACAGAAAATGCAGCGGGTGTTAATACAGCAGTTTTGTTACTTTGCAAAAAAATGGGACCTGCTTGGTCTATGGAACATATAATTAAAGGCGGGCTGAAACAAATGATAGTTACACAAATTCACCCTTCGTTATACGAGGCCCTAACTTTACTTGGTAGGCTAAAATAATGTCAATATCTTTAGCTTTAAGATTATCGTTATCATTCATTACGAATTCTTCGTTTTTAGGTAATATACTGCGCTCATCTCCAAAAACTGATTCGAATAACAATGTTGGCGAAATTATTGACCAACTTTGTGATGTCCTTGCCAGTAATGCTGGTATGTTCAATATTTATTTATTTATTGACTTAATTTATTTAATTCAATTAGATCCCTTCGCAGTCTGTCAAGGAATACATATTACAGTTTAAATAATTATGATTAGCATCGACACTACAGCTCAAAATTTTATACAAAATTTTTATATTTTTTAGGATCAGACGATTTACAAGAGGGTGTCTTATCGTGCCTCTTAAGTATTGGTCAATATAAGTATGAGCAAATAGCTCGATTTGTGATAAAGTGGCAGTCTAATAAAAAGGATCTTCGAGCTAATACAAAAGAAAAATTAAATTCCTTTTTTAAATTACAAGGCGCCAAATGGTGGTGGAAATTCGTAAATACTAATTTTCCGTTCTCCAAACCAGACTTATAATGACTTAAGGACGAAAAGGATTTTCTTATAGAACTACGATACAAGTATCAAAAGCATTTGGTAAATAAATAAGATGCATTGAAAAAGAAGCGTGTTTTTATATTTCAATATTTATGATATTAAACGTTTTGGCAAAAATAATACAATTATCCACTTTCTCATTAATAGCTCATGTGGCGATATCGTTGAAGAATTGTTATGCTGTTAATGACAGCGATTATAATAAGAATAATAACCTTTCGTACGAAGTATCCAATCATTTTTATTTTTTTCTCTTTGCTTTTTATTATTTTCGCTATCGATTTATTGATTAAAAAAAAAAAAAAATACCGGAGAACATTGATTATTCGTTTTAAAGTTAATATTTTCTATCTGCTTTAAAAGTAAAACATGTTTTCGTTAATTCAAAAATTAATTTTAAACGTCGTATTTATGATATTATTGTTAATAAACAGCGGACAGCGAGCAGAGTATCTCCCACACTCTCTAAGGAAGATACTTGTAAGTAAGAAATCTTATCAGGCTCACGTTATTTTTAGTGTACGAAAAATTTGAGTCTTGTTCTACTTATCGACTTGGTAGAAATCAACTTTTTGATGAAGTAAAAAATTAATAAAAGTTACATGTACCACCTGATTGATTATTATATTCAAGAGTGTTAGACAATGTGCCGCCAAAGAAAGGTGCACTCGTTAGAAATTGATAAAAGGGATGTTGGATATTCTTTCTTCCTTATAAGTGCAACTGCGCGTGTATGAACGTCTGCTCTTCTGTGTACGTATAAATTTGCTAATCTCGAGAAAGAGACAAAGTCGTCAGTTTTGTAAGAAATAAGAGTATTTAGTAGAGTTTAACATAAGAAACTTACCGTTGTTTTGAAGAAATGAAATAAAATAACTGAGTATAGAAAAATAAATGGTTCTTTAATAAATTTTATTGGGAGAAAAAAAAGTTTATAATAGTTGAAACAATTTTTTTATCCTTTTTTTCTAACTTTCTTTTTTGTATTTATAACGACGGCCTTTTCTCTTTCGCGAATACGTTTACGCACATTCTAATAGTCTGATGTATTAAAATGCCACCATTGTCTACAAGTAAGTTGGTCAATTATTACACGTAAGCTGAATATAATAGAATTTTTTATACATTTGTTCTTACTTTTGTTAATTTATTCTCATATTTCGTTATCGTTTACGATAATTCCTAAAAAGTATAGTTTTCCTCTTACAAATGCATTTAATATTAATGGAGATGAAATATTTTAAATTCCAAGAGTGTAACGCTGTTTAGATCAAGTTAAAATGAGAAGCATTACATATTAGAAAAACAAAGGCCACCGCTGGCTCTGCATCTCATACATTCGAAGCACACGCAACATACACATGAAGCTCTAGCTCTTTTTTCAAATTTTACACACTCACATTTTATTTTTGACTACCACGTCGCACCGAATCATACATTTATTATATAATTATTTGTTATTTCCCGTTAATTTTTATTATTTAGTTCGTTAAGAGACTCGTACGACGGTGATGATGCCTCTACGAATCTACCATAGTTTATTAGTTAAAAACATTTTTTTAGAGGCCACTTACTTACTATCGTGATCCTACCTTGCTGAGCGTGATGTACAAGGAAAAAATTTACAGGAATTAACAATGTATACTTTTCGCTTTAATAGTTGAGGTATAATATTATTTATCGTATTATACTCGTAGTCTCTATACTTTAAATTTCAGCGAAAATATGAATTCCGTAATAATAAATTGAATACAATGTATTGTAAAGGCACTCAATCCCCTTTATTAACTGCGCCTCGCGTCTTCATTATTATTTCTGCCTACATTATAAGCGCCTCCTTATCGAAGAAGAGGACATTGTTACCATTGTGGATAATAATAATAATAATAATAATAATAATAATAATAATAATAATAATAAAATAATAAAATAATAATAATGCGTAATATTATTGATTAATGACAGTATAATAAATTAGGAACCAAGTACAAGATGAAATACGATATTTTTTCCAAGTTAAATTAGTGTACACTAAATATTCGATAACTAACGACTATTTATAAATTGTACGGTACGATTGGGCTGATGTTAATTTGTAACAGTACTCTCACTATATCCCCCCTCTCTCTATCCGTGTCTCTCTCTTTCTCTCTCATTCGCATACTTCTCGACTTAAAACATTTATAACTAATTATAACAAAATTTAGCGATTATGATTGTATTTTATTCAATTATTACATCGAACTAACTTACAATTGAAAAAGAAAATTTTAAGAGAGAAAGAAAGAAAATGAGAAAAGAAAAGAGAGGGAGGCAGAGCGAATAAAACAGAAATACAATCAAGATAACGCACTGCCGTACTGCAAGGCGTTTGGAAGAGCAACCGTATGAAATATCTACAAATATACAAGTACTAGGTATGACATTATTGTACGCTTTATCCTCCTTCTTTTTGCTGTTCCCACCTTTTTTTACAAATTATGCACTAATTCGTCTAACGCTCAACCATCAGCCCAATTCCACGAGTTCTTAGTGGCTTCCAGCGACTGTACAGCTGTACTTTAAGTGGCAGCCTTAATTCGTTTCTGAATGTGCTTTTTAATACAATATTTTTTATCTCGATGTCAATGCATCTATATATATATGTGTGTATATATATAGTATTATTTTAATCATTTATACTATGGAATAATAACTTACTATGTACAAGTGATGAAAAAAGAAAAAAAGAGAGGCCTGCTTCGCCGCTATGCTTCTCTCTTTCGATATTCCGTCGTTAGAATCATGTCACTATGCAGGCATGAGGATGTGAGTATGCAGTAGTGTATGTATAATTGGTTAAAGTGCAAGCCGTAATAAACGCAAGAAAGACTAGGCCTCGGTCTTTCAATAAAAATTTAAAATCCTGTCGAGCACTCAGACAGATTAGTATTTATATACATATAAATAAATATACGTATATGCCGCAAGTACATCAATTGTACCTGAAAACGATCAAGTAACTAGTTTGTGTCAATTTTGTCTATATACTTTTTTTTAATGTTCGGAAGAGCACGTGCGCACGCAAGTGTGTGTGTGTGTGTGATTTTGGATACTTCTGAAAGAACGAGAAGAGTCAGATGGTTTTGCGGTTTTGGAGAACGAGTCAAATCGTTTTATGTAAGCATTATATACATATATTTCGAAAATTTCTTATCGTTTTTCAAGAACTATAATGAAAAGGACACCGATGTTTCGCTACTTGGGCGGGTAGGAAACTGGCTTTTTCTGGAGAAAAAAAGAATAAGAAAGAGAAGTGATAGGTAACGCGTGCGCGCGCGAGAGAGAAAGAGAAAGAGTGAGAAAGAGAGAGAGAGAGAGAGAGAGAGAGAGACAGGGAGAAAGGAAGGGATGTCAGCCTCCGCTGAGCGAGAGAATGAGAGGAAGGTAGAGAGGCGTGGAAGTACGTGTGAATTGAAAGAAATGAAATAGAAGAAAGGAAAGAAAATGTGAAGAATGAAGGTGCTGGTATTTTCTCGGTAATAATGAGTTGTTCATCTTGTTTTTCTTCCACGCGAAAAATTGACTACAGTGAGATAAAGTGAGGAAAAAAAGCAGTTGCAGTCAATGTGGCATATTTGCTACTTATAAGAATGTATATATGTTAGCAGGAAAGAGACTACGTTGACTGCAAATGCGCCATATTAAGCAAAACTTGTTTTCTTTTTCTCGCGCTCATCAGTGGATAAATGCTAAAGCTCGTGCCTGCAGCAGATTATGCTTGTACTCTATCTTTACGGCATTGCATTGACTACTAAGAAAAAATTTAGCGGAATGTGAAACGAGCGTTTTCGAAGTGCGATTAGAAATGCATGTACTCTAGGTTACTCAAGATAGCACCGCTTAGCTCGCCAAAATTCAGGCATTTTCGAATGTTTCCTTCGTTAAGGCTCCCGTTGTGGGATCGTTGTCTTATTAGGTATTACGTATCGTCATTTCGTTCGTAAGCCTCGGCGCTAAAAAATTAGATGCGAATACACGAATACACGAATGCGTCAAGGTTACTTTTATAGATCCGGACAGATGAGCTGTACAAGGTCTGGCGAAATTTACTGGCTCGGATGCTTGCTCTCGTTGACGGAGTCTATTCGCATAGAAACTTGGTTCGGATAGTTCCAATTAGGCATTCTTGTCTGCTCTATCGACGGTACTGCAATCTGCAATTTGAAGCGAGCGTTAATTAGGCCTAGAAGTTTGATGCAGGTAGAGGTAGGTGGCAATAAGATATTTGCAGTAAAAAACTTACCAAGCTGTTAGGACTCTTGGTTATGAATCCTAATCGAGAACGACTGTGACCGCCGAACGGTCTACGCTCGAGATCTCGGCCAGCAGGTCCGTCCACCGCGTCGACGCCGCTGCTTAGCAAAAAAAGAAAAAAGAAAAGATTCAAGTTAAAGTCAAGTTTTTTGTAATTGAATAAATAGTAAGAGGCGTGGGTGGTGTGCTGTGGTGTGCTGTGGTGTGCTGTGGTGTGCTGCGGCGTACTCACCTCGTTCGCAATTCCTTCTGCTTTCGCTTGCAGTGAATGTAAACCGATATGAAGGTGATGACGGCAAGGAATACAGCTATCGTGACGGCGCCCGCAATACTGGCAGTCTCGAGCATGACGCGCTGTCTGGACGCTGCAAGCGAAAAGAGAAAAGAGAAATCAATTAAAGGTCTACGAAGAAAGCAAAGGGAGAGCAAAGGGAAAGCAAGGGTAAGACTTCGGTAAGGTCGTTGGCGGGTACGTACGCAAGTAGGATCCATCGAGATCTTTGAACTCGCATCTCTGTCCGATGTAGCCGTTAGCGCATCTGCAAGAGAGGAGAAAAAGAGCATTAGCAAAGGCTTCAGTTCGTTTGGCCGGGAGCAAGGTTTTCCTTGTCAAGGCCAGGCCGCTCGCGCCTGTATCATGAGAATGACGCCGCGCGATTATTCCCAGGACGGGCTCGACGGGCCGAGGTCCTTGCTTTGTCGCGTCTGGTCGCGTCTGGTCGCGTCTGGTCGCGTTCGTCGGCGTCGCCTCGTTCCTCTTAATTCGCCGCTTTCATTTATCGCGTCTCTTTGACTCTGGCCGAGAATGTACTAATGTAGGAAGCGAGAACGTGCCGGGACAAGCGGCCCCGAGATTAGCTCGGCGCTGGGCGCATTCGGCTTTGCAGCGCACTGACCTCCTCCGGAGGCGGCGGAGGCCCCCACCACGGGGCGCGGCGGGGCGCGACGGGGCGCAACGCGGCGCGCGAGCTGCAGCGTGGGAAAAGAGGACTGGCGGACAGGTCAGCAGGTTTTTTCGCACTGCTCGCGCTGCCCGCGCTGCCCGCGTTCGCGGCGGTTCGCGGCGGTTCGCTACGGCTGGCGCTCGATACTCACAGGCAGTTGTAGAGAAGCGAGTCGACGATCTTGACGGTGAAGCACGTGGCCCCGTTAAGGCAGTACCACTCGGCGTAGTCGGGCGGGCACGTGTACATGTGGAATGTGATGTTGGGCCTCGGCGTCGGGGTCGGCGGTCGTGGCTTCGGCGTCGAGCGCGAGGAGCACGCATCTGCAAGAGAAAGAAGCTGCAGTCAGGGCTCGCAGGCGAGGGAAGCCGGGCTCCGAATCCGGGCACCGAGGCACTGACCTGCCATGCCGATGAGGCCGTAGGCCAGGATGAGCAGCGTCGCGACGTACGGCGGCAGCAGCGGCCGGCCCTCGGGCGGCCGGCGCCGCAGTAGCTCCTCCGGGCCGTAGCAGGGCCTCTGCCTGCTGGCGAGGCTGGCCGCTGGCCTGGGCCGCCTGTCGAGCCGCGGCCGGGCCTCCGGTTCCTCGCGATCCTCGCGGTGCCCGTGGTCCCCGCGGGCCTCGCGGGCCTCCCGCGCGCCGCGCGCCTCCCGCTCCGCGCGCTCCGGCCGGGCCTCCTCGTCCAGGCCGAGGCAGGCGCAGGAGCAGCGCTGGCAGCGGCAGCGGTAGCACTCGGGCGGCGCGGCCGGCGCATGCGGCTGCTGCTGCTGCTGCTCCGGATCCATGACTGCGGCTGGCTGCTGGCCGCCGGCTGCTGCGGCCGCGGCGGTCGCGGCGGTCGTGGCAGTCGCGCCGGCCACGGCAGCACCTGGCCCCGAGCGGCGCACGTGCCGCCGCCTCCTCCCTGTAACCAAACACCGAGCGCACGCGCCCGCCTTAGAAAGGACGATTGCTGTGCCGCTTATGAATAAGCTCGGCTCGCCGAGCGAGGGGGATCTTTTTTCGGCTGCTGGGCAGGTGGGACTGGGCGCGCGACGCGCACTGGCGTCGTCGGCCTCGCGGCGGTCGCGGCGGTCGCGGCGGTCGCGCTCGATCTGCCCGCTCAAGTGGGTCAATTCGGCCGATAAGCGCGAGTCTCGGCGCTCCGAGCAATTGGATGACGCGGCGCCGAATCGCCGCTGACTCAGGTGATTTGTCGCAGTGCGCCGCAGCGGCTATTAGTCGCGATGCCGCGGTACCGAGGCGCGAGCTAGCCCACGCTCCCGCTTATCGCGCAATTGGCCGCTTCCCGCTCAAGAGCAAGAGCCTCGTGACGCACGAGCGCGAGCTGCTGCTTCGCCCTAGGCCCGCAGCGGCCGCAGCGGCCGCAGCTGCTAAACACGGAAATTCCGGAGGTTCCGCCTTTATCTCCCTCGTCCTCTCCCCTCCCCTGCCCCGGACGACGGCAGCACACAGCTGAAGGGCCGGATGCAGCCTGTCTGCCTGTGTGTCGCGCATACGGACCTTTTCTACTACGAGTGCGAGTGGCGCGTGCCTCAAAGGGCTGCGCCGGCGCGTGTGCGGGGGAAGCAAGCCGAGATGGCAACCCAGGTAATAACCGAGCTCCAGCTGCAGCTACGCCTCGAGCAACTTACTTCTTCCTTCTTTTTACCTTTTCCCTTTTGGCCTCTTTTACTGGCTCTTCGACGAGCCCGTCCGAGCTCGTCTTTCGCAACTCGACCATAAGGTCTATAAAGACAGCATCGCTTCCCTGAGGAATCGCAAAAACCCATTGCCAAAGCAAAGCGAGAGATGAACAAACTGAGAAAATGAAAAAGTGAAAAAGTGATAAAAATGAAAAAATGAAAAAATGAAAAAATGAAAAAATGAAAAAATGAAATCTTTCCGAGAAAGGGCGCGCGCCGCACGCGCCCGCGTCTCTGCGTGTGGAAAGCGAAAATAATAAAAAGAGAACGGGATCGCACATGTCGCCGCTAGCAGCTGCAGTTAAAAGTGCCATTATATACCTGTTTTCGCGCACGGCCCACCGAAAAAGTGTTGCGGAGGGCTTCGCCGCAGCTGGCTCCGCCTAACTGCTTGCTTTTTCATTCTTACTCTACGAAATCGTCGCTCCGCAACTCTAAGACTTGATTCATCCGCTCTGTCGCGCTTATCTTATCGGCCAGCTCTCTTACGACAAAGGCATTCTCTGACAAAGAAATTTTACAATGCTGCCTGATAAGTTGATAACGGATCAACTCAACTGAGTCGGAAGACGGACGGAGGACGGACGGAAGACGGACGGAAGACGGACCACCTGTCGTCTACGACGATAGACTCTTTCAAAGAGAAAAATACCAAAATTCGCCGAAAGAGCGAAGGAAAGAATTGTCGCTCTCGACATTTTTACCTTCCGACAGAAAAGTTCCGCCAGAAGAGTTTGGCCGATTAGCCTAGCTGGGACATGAAGGGGATAAGCCGACTGCCCACTGCGAGGAATAACCTATTATATGATTAAGCTCGCATGAGCCTCTTTTCAAAGCACCTCAGCCTTTTTCTCACTTTTCTCAGGGATCTTTTTCGCATTCAAGCTAGCGATCTTATGTACAACTCCCAACAAAATTCCCAACTGATTTGTTTGCGGAACAAGTGAAACATTTCAGAGGATGCTCAAAGCTTCCGACAATCTTCTTCGGAATTTCGGCTCTGCGCCATGCTTCTGCGTTCTGCTTTCTGCTTTCTACTTTCTGCTTTTCTATTCAAACAGATCTCTAGAGCTCGTCCATTTCTTTCAACGGCTGTGTGCAAGCGAGTGCAGTGTGCACATACAAGTGATTGGTCGAGAGCATGCATGCATCATTGTGTTAACGGGGTATACCTTTCCTTTAACCCTAAAATTTTAATTAAAAAACAGCTCTTGCGCCTCTCAAATTTTCCCGACAATCATTCTATTGCTCGCTAAGGTGGTCCGCCACCTTTAAATATTCTTTTAAACAATCATCTAAAAATATGAAAATAAAATATGCCGGAATGCATTCAATTTGCCACAAAATTATTAAAAAAAATATTAAACAATAACTTTTTAAGGCCTACAACGGTTCAAAACTACTAAATTTCAGTTCGATTCAGATTTTTGAGCAGTTCTTTGACTTAAAAAATTATTTACTTAAAAAAAATTTGATGTACACATCTTTTCAACCCGAAATCACATAAAATACCAACAATTTAAGTCCAGTCTCATCAAAATTGAAAAACCCATAGTAAAAATCGCTAGAAAGTAAAAGATTACTGCAAGAGTTTGGTAATTTTTATTTAACTAGTCTCTCCATTCACGAAAGAGCCTCCTAACAACATGTAAGATGCATCACATATAAAATCAAGAAGACGAAATAGCCTCGCATGAAGCAATAGCTATTTTTGATACTAGTGCGTAAATAGTAAATTGGCTTCGTACTACTGGCTAGTATACTCGGCTTCGCCTTGGTCGACAATTACATGTGATCTGAGACTTTTCTTATTATACACGGTTAGGTATGTATACTATTTTTCGTCTTAGCGAGGCCGAAATTTCCGACTTCCGATCGGGCACCAGGAGGGAAATTGGACTTTTGGCGAGCGTGTGGTGAAAAGTTGATTCTCGAAAGAGTGTGAGTTTTGCGCCCGAGCGAAGCAGGGGTGCTAATCGTACTCTACTGGGAATCATTTTTCGCACTAATGTTACAAAAACCAAAATGTTCCTCTAAATTCTTGAAATCAATTTTTTTCATTACTGACATCTTCAAGAACTACAAACAATTATTAGAATCAACAAAATTATGTTTTGTGCACAATTTAAATTAATTAGGTCCACATACCCCCACTTCATCCCGCAACGTTAACGTCAAGTGGTCAGAAATGCAAATGAGGTAAGAACTAAGTGAGGCCGCAAAGAAAAGTTTCAGCTAGTAGAAAATTTCGAACCAGATTCAGTAAGAATATTGAAAAATAAAACTAGAGTTTCGAAGGATAAGCAAATAAGTAAACTGAAACAAATGGCAAAAAAGGATATAGAGGAAATTGGACACTCGGTAGACGAATCTGCCGCTACGAATCACCTGCTAGTGTGTCATAATTAGGCGCGGCGCGTGGCATCTGTCATCGCCTTGGAGAAAAAGAGAGTCGGCAAAAAATGAAAAAGAAAAAAATTCTCGCGGAAAGGGAAAACCGCAGGCGGTCGCAAGTGTGTCTGCGTGTAGAGAGGGATAGCGAGGGGCAGAGAGGGGTAGAGAGGGATAGAGAGAGGGAGAGGGAGGGGGGGGGGAATGCTGAAAGGAAGAGGACGCCGGCGGGTCGGGCTCGAAGCTCTCGCGTCGTAATTAAACGCGTGCGTGCATACGCTAAACAGCCGGGTATCGCTCGCTCCGCTGTCATTATATACGGTGGCTGGCCGATGGCAATGAACTCGCTTTACGTCGAAAGGCGATCTCCCCCTGGCGCGAAATATTCGGCAAAAGTCTAACCATCTGGCGCGTGCTACATGCCGCGTGCTGTGTGCCGCTTATTTCATACACTGCACTCGTGCACTCGCCGTGTACAGGAGGTAGGGAGGTAGGAGATGGGAGGGACGGGGCAGGAGGCAGGAGGCAGTAGCCAGCAGCAAGGAGGGCGGGGAGAGAGAAGCACCGATAGTCGATCAAACGATACGTGGCGCACACGTGCCTGCCTGCTCGTGCAGACAATTTGCCACTTTGGCACGAGCCAACTTGTCACTTCCCCACTAAAGGAGAAGACAGAGAGCTAATCAAGCGGATAATGTTATATAGGAAGCACTAGGAGAGTCTCGGACTGTGTTACCACTCGACCCACCAGCACGAACTCTCCACCCGATGCCCGAGCTAATTGCGATATCTGGCTCAACCTGCAACTCTATACTTGAGCTATCGTAAAACGCTCGTTGAGCATGCCCTGACTATATTACTTTAGACAAAACTATTAGACAAAGTTTTACAAAATGTTGAGAACCCCTTTGACAATGTTTTCTTTTCAATTCCAACTCTTTACCTGCGAGTAAAGTCGATTTGATTTCGATTTTATTAATGGAAACCCTCCTTAAATGCCTTTTCATCCTAATAAATATTAGTTAAGAGCACTAATTAGCGCTAAACTTTTCGGCTAACTTTTCTAGTGACAACTCATGCACGCACCGCCTCTGGCGCATCCCGGTGCTTAGAACACGACAGTCTTCAGTCAAAAGTTTCCCTCGCTCGAGAAAAACATTAAATAAGACTGTACCCGAGCTTCCCCCCCCCTCTCGTTTCCTTCTTCTATCTATTTAATATTAATGATCTTTATAAATAAATGTTATATAAATGTTATGCAAGAAACCTTATTGTCTATCGATAGTTATTATTATTAAAATTAATTTATAAGTGAGGTAATGAAGAAAGCAGTTCTGAACTAGTGCAATTCTTCGGTATCATTAAATAATAGTTTATTTTACAAAATCTATCGTTATTCGAAAGAAAAATATTTAGTTTTTTCATAACGAATCCTTTTACTTGCAATTTAATATATAAAACAATTTCTAATAAACTAAGAAATGTTAATAAAAATAACAACATAATATAATAATGCATTTTTAAGTTAATGTTACTCGCATAATCTATTCATTTTACTTCCTTTACGTTACCAGATTCTATGAACCTTTATCTACAATTTCATGTTATTTTATAGCAAGACATTGTTTACGAAAAAAATTTCAAAAATTCATCTTAAATTTATGTTGCGGCTATCAATCCTTAGGTTGATCCATGTTGAGCTAAAACAGCAGTTACGGAAAAAAGTGATTTAAGCTCACATTACGAGCAAAATCGGGTAGCTCGAAAGTCGGAATTTCATGCTTAATTATTGTAGAGGTACAATGAGACGATTATCTTTCGTATCCCCGTAAATCGAAAGGTATTAGTGGTCTAATAAAACAATACAGTGTTACAACATAATATAAACTTACAGTTCGGTGCAAGTTCGCTTTAAATTTGCCTTTTTAAAGAACACAAAAAATGGACTTAACAGTTTCTTCCTTTCAGTAAGAAAAATATTTTATTTTTATTCTCTAATTGCATTTTTTTGTACGCGATGTAAGTGAATAAGGGATTCCGGTATACATACTATACACTATATGCTACATTAAGGTACATTCGGAAAAAATCCCAAAATACGAGGAGGGGAAAGGAAGAAAGGAGGAAAGAATGAAAGAAGTAAAGCAGAAAATAAGTTGAGAAAACAGAATAAAATGCGGATTATTCCGATCAATTTGAGGCGAAAAGTAAAGTAGCTTCATTCTGTTAAAGAGCTAGAGGCACTTTTGTATACCAAAGACTGGGTTCGTCATTATACGCTACAGGTCAGTTTCTTTTACGACAACGTATCCGGATGATGATAGACTTGGCGAGTTGGAGACATTCGTGGACAACATAAGGTGCTTTTAGTAGTTATTTTAGGTTAAAGTTAAAGTTTTAAAAGATGCACTATGTGCCTAGGAAAGCCAAGTGTAGCTATAGCTTTACTATATGCACAGAACTCGCTCCAGCCAGCAGCGACGTGTGCCGGCATATATTGATTCGCGCGTACGGTCTGTGCGCTAGCTTGGCCAACTCACGAAATGGATACGGAAGCCCGAAGAATGTCGGAATTTTGTGGTCGCAGCCGTGACACTAGTCGACTAGTGTACCTGCTGATGATTTTTCAGCTTGGTGTGGAGATGCACGGTAAGAAGCGTAAGACGCGTTCCACGCAACGTGCTGCGCAACGCGCTACGCAACGCACCATAGAGAGCGCCACGAAGCGAACCATGAAACGCGCCATGAAATGATCGCTTCGGCTAAATTTTCGACGGGCCCCCGTGGAGCAGTCTAGTGTTACCGGGCTACACTCTTGGCTGGCTGTCCGAATAGCACGTATACGCTCGTGTGCGGTACGTGCGCCAGGCTCCCTGGGGGTGATCCGATAGTTCTCTCTCCCTTCAAACGATCCTTTTTTTTCGCCGCCGCTACCGCCGCCGTTCAACTATAAGTATGCCGCCGTCGCTCTACTAACGGAAATATTTTCTCCGCTTCCTTCTTCTTTTCAGACAATATCCATTTTATTCTATTTCTACACTATTTCTATCCTTCAAAAAACTGACATTTTCTTGCACTTTAAGCTTTTCTCGGTTCTTAATAATATTTCGCAACGAACGATCCCAACCACCTTGACATAACTTTTAACCTTCAGTAAAGAACTTGAGGAAAAATCAATGACTCTTATACTTAAATGCCCATAGCCTCTAATTAATTTTTTTCTTATTACTTTTTTATTATTCACAACGTCTAAAGGGTAATAGCATTGAAATATAGAATTTTGCAGCAACTTTAAACTTGGTAATTTAAATAAAAAATCTACGTATACAGTTGTAAGTATATCCAAAAAAGAGAAGCACGCAGTCAGAGGGGGTGGCCGTTTCCTCGTTAAACACCTGGCTTTTCTCTCGATTGAGGCTCTTTTGTCCGCTTACCTCATGACTCTCCCTTCTCTCTGTGTGGCGCTGGCGCTAGCACCCCCTCTTTTTCCTCCTCTTCCTCTTTCCTCGACTATCTCTTCTCGGCTCCTCGGGATCTTGGGCTTTTTCGACTCTTCGGGTATAACGCGACGCGCGGAACATCCTCATTAAGTGACCGCCCCGTCTCCTCTACTTTCTTCTTAATTTCGAAGCCTCTAATGCGAGACCGCACACAGAGACCCCAGACCGACCTGACGCTACTTTTCCTGCTTGTTAGCGAACGAGCGAGCCCCCCCTCCCTCCGAGAAAAGTAGCCGATTGACAAACAATGAAGACTCAATTACCGCCGATGAAAGAAGTCGCATGAAAGACTAATCTAAATCAAGTCCTTTGAATTTAAGATAATATTCATCCTTAAATTACCAAGGTAAAAAACGGCGAGAAGCAAGGAATAAAAGAATGCCAGTATATAGCATAAGCTCGGTACAATCCGTACCAAGCTGAATAAGGAATGTCTTCAGATTTTTTTTTACATACGAATCTTCTAGCCAGAGGGTGATTCTTGAGGTGCTTTCTGACTCGACGTTTTTTTCACACCATGAAATGCAAGTGCTCGTATAAACTGGTCTCGAAATATATGTTTAAGTTTTAAATAGAGATTGTAAATCAGCCTTAGTAAAGGCAGGTAAATCAGGTAGGAGGAAAAAAAGTTGAGCCTATTGACAAAACATGATTTTCTAGGAAATATCGAGCTTGGAAATCTAAGTTCCCATGGTGCTTGATAACTAGCTAATTACTTCTCCGGTTTCGTATTCTGACACTTTCTACTTTTAAATGTTATCGGATCCAAAATCTGTCGGCTCTAAGACTTTTTTATCGACACAGTAGTAGTAGCTCAAAACTGCCGCGAGGCAAGCTTTATTTTTCCGAACTATTTTACAGATTTTTGCAAATTATAAAAAGTTGTTGTAATAATGTAGATGCGGGAGATTAGTCTGGAAAATTTGGCTATTGTTCATAAGACGGGTACGTCGGTTACGCTAATAAATTGAAAAGATCCATTAAATCCATTGATTTTTAGTAAGCCTCAATATCATAAGGGAATTCACAATTGACATGCTCTGAAAAAGATCCTGTAAATTAAGAAATTTAAATAACTGAAGCTATTATACTAACTTTGGTTTAATTATTCTTCTTGCGAGTGAGCTTGCCAGTTTGATTATGTGAATAACGAGATTATGATCTGAAAAAATGTGGGTATAGGAAAGATTAATAAAATGTTGAATATAGGATTTAGCGCAGGCTTTCCCTCATTACCCATTACCCTCGAAACACGATAAAGTCAGAGAATATATTATTCAAGAAATGAGCATTTAAAATTACAAGATATACTCATTTTTCTGGGAAGGGCAACGTTAATGCGTTAACTTGAGCATCAGCTCGCATACGAATGTACTCAAAGGCGTGATATACATTATTTTCGGGACCAAGGGGAGTGCTAAGCGGCAAAGCGGCTGCTTAGGAAGAATTGGAAAGATGGAGAGAACGGAGATAAAGAAATGGAGAGCAGCAAAGTAATGGAAAAGAAAAGAAGGAAGAGAGATTATCTGCAGGATGGTGTATTTGTCGTCGGGGTTCTCTACGTTAGCCGATCGATAGTCGCGCCAGAACAGTCGGAAGAATTTATTTGAGAGAAACTGGCATGACGCATCATTTCGGCGTCAGACACCGATTTTCCCGACAAGTGAAAAGTATCCAAGTAATGGATACTGCCAAGTTTCGACGAAATATATACATAAAACTGTGGCGCGACTTTTTTCTTATCGCTATTTAAAATCAGTGGTAGAAAATTAATGTCTGGATGAACGGAACAAGAAAACAATGGATTATTGCAACCATTCGTTTTGATATATACAATTAGTTTAAATCAACCTAAAAGCGATGAGCGTGGAGAAAGAATTATAGAGAGCTCCGTGCAACTCGGCAGTTGCATTCTAGAAGGTGTTAAAAATTAAAAACAATATTTCTGTCAAACTAAACGATGACAACAGTTGATTATTTATTTCTTCTCTTTGTTTCATTAATGCTTTATTCCCATTCAGTCTCGAAAGGAGTTTGTAAGAAAGTACTGGTTAGATTGTTGTACCCCGGCTGCTGCGGCTGTAGGTGCAGAATTGTAGAATGAAAGCCTGAAAGAAGAAAGGTAATCTTCACTAATAGCGTAAACGCATCGACTTGCTCATTCCGAACAAAGAAGAAAATCCATTATCTTCGAACGACCTTCGCTTTCTCTCACAATCTCACTTGAAATTTGTCTTGCAGTAGTGTACGGCTCCTTGAGCTCAACCCCTGAGGGTCAAAGTTAGTCGGAACAATGAGAATAAATCGAATAGAGACACGTAGAGATCTGGCAAAAGCCCTCGCTCTAATGCACCCGTAGCGCACCTTTGCACATTTTCCACATTTTTTCATATTTTTCCTCAATTTGCATCACTTTTCCACATTTTCTTGGGAAAACCTGCTGAGAAAATAAGCCGAGCAAGCAGCGAACGCATTCGTTCTGGCTTGGGCGCTGCACGTCTTAAATCGTGCCTGAGCACACGGACGCGAGGATTTCGCTGGACTCCGATAATAACGGTAAAGCATTGTCGGGCGGCCGTGACAATCCCACGGCCACTGCCGTTTCTCGTCTTTTTACAGGGAGTTGAAGCTGCTGGAGGTGGAGGTGTGGAGGTGGAGCTGGAGTTGGAGCTGCAGTTGGAAGTGGACGTGGAGATGGAGGTGGAGAAGAAAAAAAGAGGCCGACGCGCCGGCGCCGCCACTGCCACCGCGAGGTTTTGGCCCACCCAGACTCTTCTTTCTCCTCGCTGCTCATTCTCCAAATGTTAGGACTGTCTGTAGGGTAATGTTTTCCAAAAGGACTTAATCGAATACCTCTTGTACGTACATTTCTTTTTCGACTCCTTATATAAGTACGGATTATAATCAATCAACGACTACGTTAACTATACTGAGAGCTATACTAAGAGCTGTATTACGAAGCACGAGCCAGGCAGTTAAATGCTTCGCACTGGAATTACACTAAAGTGCACACCACACCGTTTACGAATTATTATGAAAAGTTTTTATTTTCTTCACTTGCCATCAGATTGTTAGATAGTCAGTATTTATCAGTGGCTCTCACTGGAGAGTGCACAAGAAATAGAATAGCGCAATTAAAGAGAAGTAATCCTGATCTCTCTCTCTCTCTCTCTCTCTCTCACGCGCGCGCGCACGCGTTCGTCTCTATTTCGGGCAAGCCGCGCGCGCCCGCGATCCTGACAGAAGTAAAGAAAAGGACTGTGCCTTTTGGGGGACAAGACGTAGGCGAATCACTGTCTCCAACGAAAATACATTTTGTCGCGCTGAAACGGCAACCTATACTCCCATAGAACGATAGCTATTTCCGTTAGAGCGAGCTTGAAAGGAAGAAAAAAAGACAACCTGACGCGGCCTCGCGCGTCTGCTTTGAGCGCTAAAGATAAAGCAGCGTCTGGTCCAACTCTTGTTGCGAGCGAAATGTGCGAGTTCGCTCTCCATATAATGACAATGCCAATCGCCTATAACTAAATATATTTTACTGAGGAATCGAAAATGTGAATACTTTTTTACCAACTGACTGGATACTCGATTATTCATTCCCTTCAGTTCCTAGATTTCACTTTCAAGATTTATCAACTGATGTTGAATCTTCTGTACTCGTTGCAATAATGTATTAAGTATTAATCTATACAACTACACTTTATCACATTTAAACTACCTTTTATGGTTAGCTTAAATTTATTCAGCCGCATTCGGACACCTCAGTATTTAAAATTCAATTCGTTCGGTGAATCAGTAGACGATGTTAAATTTTTTCAAAGAAATCAAATTTTTTTCTCTTCTGAATCCAATCCAGTTTTCCTACATTTTTTTCCTATTATTTTACATTTATTTTTACATTTCATAAATATAATAAAATTTGGAAATCCTTATTAATAGTTTAATATTAGTGAAAAATAATTAGTTTAACATTAAATTTTATGAAGGAGTTATTGTATTTTGTAGGACTACTGCAAGAAATATTGTTAAAAGTATAAAAAAATATTTCGTAATTTTAATATGTATTTTTTTTTTTTTTTTTTTTTTCATTGCGCAATCAAACGTGAGTTTCAACTTATTTTCAATATCTGCAAGCAAAAACAATTGGAAAGTAATATCGAGAATAAATTTTATTATCATTTCTTTTTCGATTTCGGCAAATGTAAGGGCAAATGTAAGGGAAACATGTCTGAATAAGGAGGTGTAACGGCTAAATTGAGAAATGTGTGCTTTTAGGCGCCTTTTTGAAATTGAATAAAAATAACAATAAATAATTTGAAACTTGAGCATAATAAAAGTTTTTTCTATCCAATCGATTTTTATTCGATCTTTTCGTAGCTTTTTTATAATACGTGACTGGTAAGGGGTTAAATATATAGGGGCTTGCTCGAGTCGCGAAGAGCCACCGCCCACCCGCGAATTGAAATTGCACAATAAATGCCAGTAAGACAGGCGGGTGGAACGTGGGGCGGGGATAGGGACAAAAAGCGAGAAAGCCCGCCTGCACACAGCCTTTCATACATATTCATCGGTTTGCCGAGTGTCTTTCTACTTCATCTCCTTTATCTTCTTTATTTCTCGGAGCCGCCGCTACTCAAATTTGGATTCTTATCAATAATCAAACTAGCAAGGGAAATAAGCAAATGTATAAGTGTATTGCTTAGGTAAAAGATGTACAAGCTACGTAGATTTTGAAAGGAAGTCTGAACAGAGCATGGTTTTCTGATGATTGCTGCTGCTTCGCCTAAATATCAGGGTAAAGCATGAAAGTTGATTTGAAACGAAAAAAGAAGTTTGGGTGTAAATAACGAACTCTGAGCCACCAGAAGATACAACTTTAAAAGTTAATTTCGGAAGTAAGAATCAAGTCGGAGTACAGGCATTTTTGCGGTCGCCATGGTGATGGAAAGGGTAAATCCTGAAGGTACAAACGCATGATCTCGGGTGGGGAGGGGTTCACGAACCTCCTATCCTAACCTCTAAACTCGCGAGTCCGCACGAAAGCTACGGCGAGCTAAAATTTATTTAGTTGCATTAACGTCTACTTAATGTGTGCAGACAGCTAGTAGAATAATAAATAAAGAAATATAAAAAAACATGGCTAACCTGAAAGTCTAGCGAGGAAGCTCAGCATGCCAGCGGCCGCGGAAGCAAGTCGGCGAGTGGTGGTGGTGGTCGCGGCGTTGGCGACTAGTATCTCACCGGCGACGATCGGCATCGAGCGGCGGCTGCGGCGGTGGCTGGCGCGACGTTGCGCCTCTCCTCCTCCACCTCGTCTTCTTCCTCCTCCTCCTCTTGCTAGCGCGTACTGCTTCCAGGTCGCGAGTATGTGTGTGTAAGAAGCGATAGCCCGAGTTTGTAGGTATATACGTGCGACAGCGCGCGGCTCCTTTCTCCTCGACTCGCGCACTCAATAAACAACCTAACCTCAACTCGGTCGACAGAGACACTTGTCTATCCGTCTCTCTCTTTTTAAACAATCGACATGCACACGCGCACGCACTATTTGTTGGAAAATAAGCGTTAAAAATTTCTTCCAAAAAAGGAGGAAATGGCTAATGTCTCCGTATTACAGCTTCGGAAAGCAACTTTTTTCACAACTCGATACTCCCTTAGTACTTAAAGTGAGGCCGTGGATAGTGCTCTTGGATGTAGCGTACGTACCGTTTTCTTAACGTTCGATGTTCTCATGACTGGTTTTTCTCGCATTTCCTATCTGTGTAATACGTCGTCTGTCGCACTGAATGACCACCTGGAACTTCCTTACGTATGTCACTTGACTTTCTTTCTCTGTCTTGCTATACACGTAAGAATCTCGCGTACCAGTGAGTGGGTGGGAAAGTATAGAGAAGAGGGGGAGAGGCCAGGTGAGACTGTCACCTTATTAATGCACACCTACAGCTCGGATGAAATTTTCAGTATCATACGAGTTAATCCTTAAAAAACTTAGCTACGTTGAAGGGCCGCTAGAAAAGAGAGAAGGCGCCTTTCCTTTGGTCAGGTGCTACGAACTAGGAGCTCGTAAGGGAGATGCGTTGTACTGCTTTCGACGCTACTTCGGCCTGAGTGGCTCGTACCACGGCCGATGACGAGTAGTCCGGCCATCCTGTCCGCATTCTCGCATCTAGCACTAGCACTGGGGGCAGGTGCTGTTGGTGCCGCGGCGACCTACTTACTGGCACTCTGCCCATATTACTGTCGTCTGGCAATACCACCTTCACAGTTGCTACCACCACCTCCGCCAACTTGTTTCTCCGAGGACATAGCTTTCTTGTGTAGCATATATATACGCGTCGATTTTTTTGCCGTCCTCGCAATCGTATGATAGTCGAAACGAGTGCGTGAGGGAACTAACGAATCCGCAAGATGGATGCGACTGTAAAGCGTCTGTGCAAGTACTCGACCAAAAGCCAACTGCTGCTGCTGATGTACTGCTTGCCGTCGAAGCCACCGCTGCCGCCGCCGTCGCCGCCGCCACCGTTGCCGCTTCGTCTCTCTCTCCGCCCCCCTCCCTCTCTCTTTCTCTATTCGTCTCCCTTACTCTCGTACATCTGCCTCACTTAGCTGAAGCTGCTCGTGTGCACTACTACTCTCTCCGTGCGACATCTCGCTCTGTCTCACTCCGTCTTGCTCCAAAAGACTGAAGTCTTTCTGATTCCCCTACCTTTACTTGCAGGGGTCGCGGTATCGATATACGCAAGCCTGCATTCACGAGCAGTATGCTTATATCAGCACGTCATAGTATTCTTTGATTTCTGAACGCTTGTCGCTCTGCAAAGTTCATAAGCGCTCTTGACTTCAGTGATATTGGACAAGTAATTATGTTACAGAGCAAAATAAAATTAAATTGGTGCGGTGCGCGGCTATAGTCGCGCCTGAAAGAGCAAGATAGCGGAATCAACCGAAGCGGGCCGGAAAGGCACGATCGCAAATTTCTCACATTAAAGGAGCTCTTGAATAAAATTCCATTCGCCAGATAACTACGTTTGGATTCTTACGGGAATAGATTTTTGTATCTACTCGTACCTAGGTAAAATTATAGTTTATCCAGAGTTTAGAGTTAGTATATATATATACCAAATGAACTATAATAGAGTGTATTGCGGTCAAAGATATTGAAAATTCGTTTGAATTTTTTTAAAGAGCATAACGCCTACAATTTCCAGTGAAAAGTATTACGTGCTTCCATAATTGCAAATTAAATTATCATGTTTTTTCAGAAAAATTATATTGTTTAAACTTCATGTACTCTCAAAATTTTAATATATATATTAAAATTTTGATTATAATTTATTTGTAATTAATTTTCAAGAACACAGTTTAATAAGTTTTAAAATAAATTATAATCAGTACACATAAATCATTAATTCATAAAAACATATTTCTTCAATACTTGTTATTTTATCGAAATAGGTCTGAGTGATCATCTGATTTAGTGCAAAATTTACTAGGTTCTAATTCGTCAGTAGAGGAGAATGTAATAAGCGATTCGACGATAAAAAAATATTTTAAAATAATATTCAATAATAGTGTTTGATTTGTAGGACACAAATTTGGCGCTGAAGGATCTTTACTTATTGTGGCATTTGTTAAAAAGATTTTCAAAGTAAATGCATGAAACATGACTTAAAACGTCCGAGCACGGAAAATGTGGTGGAGTCGGTGCGTAGTAGTGTCTCCTATGTTATACTGTTGTACCCTGATCACCTCTCTGCATATTTGCATGCATTTTTCCCAGTTACACCACTTTTATAACATTTAAATGAACTTTAGAACTTTCGATCTTAATGCATTTAACTCGATCCATGTTAAAAAAGAATATAAAATTTCTTTCTTGTCATAAGCAGTGCAAAATGTAAATGGTACGACTTCCAATTAGGCCGCGATGTGCGTGCATCGAACATTTTATTAGTATAATGACTTGATCAAATTCGTACTTCGAGTGACTTCCGACAATCTCAAATTTGATCAATCGTATCCCAAAAAATCAGCCTTCGGAGCGCGCATGTGAATACTAGTAAATATAAAAATGAATTTTGAAAAAGAAGCCTGCCCTTGCCCTTACACAATGGTCACGCGCCGGCGTTCAACTCAAAGAGAATTAGAGCTGGGGTAAAAGTTGGACCGCGTTATTTTCCTAATCCTACAGAGAAAACTCCGAAATGTGCCCTCGGGTCCTACAGAGCTTTTCAAAATCATTGATGAAAAGAGTACAGGAGGCTGTGAGACACGTTCGGCAAGGTGGGCGACATGCCGCACGCCTGCAAATTGCTTCATCTGAAGATTCGACATGAATATTCCGAGAAACAAAGTTAACAATGCGTAGCTACTCGGAACTTTCCTCGAATGCATAGAAAACTCTATTTTTCCCACGAAATTAAATTACAGAAATATTTCAGACGTGAGATAATTCAAGATTTAGACAATTGATCGTTCGCGACATGCACAGGAATGCTATTGCGAGCAACATTACATCAGAGATTATTATTTGCATTGATCCATTACACGACCCAACATGCAAAAGATCGCCGAACATCTGAAACATAAAACATATCTACTGTAAGAAAAAAAAGAAATTACGTTACTGAATCCAACACCTTTTACAAAAAAAAGATTTTCTAGACATTCAATATTTTTAATGAAAAACATTTATAAAGATATTATGTTATTACAAATATCGCCATTGAAAAAATATGTTTCATTAAAATAAATGAGTTAGTTTAGCTTTAATATATTTTGAACAACTAAGCATAGTTAGTTAACATTAGTTAGTACATAAAATACCAGTAGCGAGAGAATTTATTATATAGGCAAAAATGTAATGCAGTAAAGAAATTGCACTTTAAAAGACACTTTATTCCATCGTTTCGTACTCCACTAAAGGTGGCGTGCGTCATTTTTTAAAATCCATAAAATTAAAAAATAAAAAATACTAGCGAAAAGTACAAACTTCAATTTGTAATTTCATTTGTTCTTGTCGTCAGATAAAACTACTAAAAAAATAATTGTTGAAAATTCAAGTTTTAATACGGGTTCTTACGGAAGAAGTTTAAAATTTTAAACAATGTTTGGACTACTTTCTTAATAAATACCCATTAAATCTTGTTAAATAACATATGAAATTAAAAGTAAAGCTTCATAAAATTCGATTGTATAAAGAAAATATTCAGTCACCAAGTAAATAAAAGAGAAATTTAAAGATGAAGTACAAAGAAGTAAAATTAATGCATAATTCGAGTAAGATTAACTTAAAAATGTAGGTATTATTATATTTACTTTACGGTTTATATCTATTTTTAGAGATTAAATAAGATGTGAGTTGTTAGTTTGATTCTGTTAGAACGTTTCAAATAATTGCAACGGCTTGAAAATTTGTAGATATTAGACAATGATGCAAAACTGTGCCGAGTGTAAACTTGCACACGACGATTCATTGTAGAACCTGCTACCTGTGCCGGAGCAACCTTAACCCGAGATAAGAAAAAATAAAAATTTTCCCATTTAAGATGGTCCACCACCTTTAGACAGAGATTAGGTGTTGTTTCAAAGAATTACTTAAAAATATATGAGTGTAAATTATTAAAAATACAAAAATAAAATTACTGAAAGTGCATTACATTTGTTACAAAATTATTAAAAAAAATATTCCAGTCCCATTGTACCCTCGGCTGCCTTTGATTCTGCTAGAACGTTTTCAAATAATTGCAATGTCGCTTGAAAATTTCTAGGTGCTAGACAAGGATACACAGTTTAGCATCCTTGTCTAATAATTTTCAAGCAACGTTGCAATTATTTGAAAACGTTCTAGGAGAATCAAAGGCAGCCGAGTGTATCCATATATATATGATTATTTCAAAAATTTGGTATTGCCGTAATCTACAGGTCCAACGGGTTGTTATTTTATGTAATTTCGGATTGAACAGTTATATGTATAAAATTTATTTAAGTAAATAACTTTTTAAGGCCTAAAATGGTTCAAAACTACTAAATAATTCAGTTTATAATTGAGATTTTTGCCTTAAAAAGTTATTTACTTAGAAAAATTTAATACATACAACTCAACAATCCGAAATCACATAAAATACTAACATTTTAAGCTCAATCTCTTCAAAAATTGAACCCTTTGGACCTGATATACGGCAATCTGAAATTTTTTAAATAATCATCTATAAATACAATGGGACGCGAATATTTTTTTTTTCTTTATAATTTTATCACTTTACTACACTTTCATACAATTCATTTTTATATTTTTAATAATTTAAATTTATATATACCTTAGGTCATTTTTTGATCAAACATTTAAAGGTGATGGTTCGCCTTAATTCAAAATTTGAGTTTGGCTTTTTCTAATTTATTGCAAAGTACTTTATTTCATACAGATTACCGTAATTAAAATTTCTTTAAATTATATGCCTTCCAGTTCACTGCACCTGATGCAAACTACAGTTGTAGCAAGCACTCGCCCGCAAACATTTACTGAACGAAGATTTAGATGACATCGCACAAGTACGCGACACTACCGTACAACAGCCCATCACTCCTTCAGCCTACCATGTTTTGGCCTACTCCCCCTTATGCGTGTGTTATATATACCTATATACATACTCACACTCACACGTACACACAACACTGCAACTACATTCACAGGTGAAAAAGTTCACTTAGATCTTGGTGCAGATCTTAGTTCGTGGGACATATGAATTGTTTTTTGCCAATAAAATTTTATCGAGTGAGAATAAAAAAAAAAAAACGAAAAAGGCTAGTAGCATTTTCTGTGTGGGCTTTGTTAGACCAAGTTTTGTGTGGATGGACTGTGCAGTATGCAGTACGAATCGAACACAAGCCAAGGCTATATAGTAAAATAGTTGAAACAATTAGTATATGCACTTTGCCAATTGCCATCTGAAGATAAGTTTAATGTTATATAAAAGACCTCTAGTCCTTGGTGCACATATTTCGCCTAAATAAAAGTTGTTAATCGCAGTATATTATTTTTAATACAAGTATTTAACAGTTATTTTTAGATAAATTTTTAGATGGAAAAAGAAATTGATGTTAGAGGATTTTAACAATATACACACATACCTATATAATTTTATTTAATAGGTGACATCTGTTGGTCAAGCTTTAAAACTGGCGCAAGATGTCACTGTCCTAACTTGCCGGACTCTCGAGCCCGATCCCGAATACAAAATATTTGTACGAAATTATTTGTTTGCAAGTTGTCCCAATTTCACGAGTGCATATTAAATAAATACTCAATAAAAAATACATGTAAATACTATTTAACTCCAACTCAGGAATTTTTGTTTACTATGAAATAATTAATATTATATAAAAATCTCAATTTTTGAGAAAAGATTTTTGTTAAACTTTTGCATTTTGTTTCTAAGTAGAGAGTCGGATGTATTGCCTTAAAAAGTGAGAAGAAATTTACTCACTTTGCCGAGTGACCAGCTATACTGCACTCTAAACCATCTTTAACATACACTCGGCTGCCTTTGATTCTGCTGGAACGTTTTCAAATAATTGCAACGTTGCTTGAAAATTTGAATCAAAGGCAGCCGAGGGTACATACTGCAAAAAGAAACAATTATTTTTTTTGAAACATCAGTTTTCCCTACAGAGTTTCGAGTTTCGCCAAAAGTTCCTTGAGAGTATATGTATGGCCGCCAAGTGATACACATCACCGAGCTACAGGTTGACGCAAACAGAAGCAGCATTTGAATAGTATAATAATGATAAATACATTTTTTCATCTTTTTCAGCTTACGTAAACAATTTGGCTTTGTTTTCAGCACCGATTAAAATAAATAAATAAATAAATAAAAAAGTAAGAATGACTGGACACTATGCAGACCACGGACTTATATTTGAAGTTTGATTATTAAGAGAAGCATCGTCTACTCCTGCCTCCTGGAGCGGCTCGAGCGGCTCGAGTGGCTTATTGTCAAGTATGAAAATAACAGAGGCTCATTGAAGCATCGCGGCACCTGTCGGTAGTATTGGCGTGACATCTGCAGTGCAATCTTCCGATTTTCGTCGGACTTTATAGAGGTCTTGCCGCAGCCGCCATAGTGGCCGCCACAATAGCCGTCGCAGTAGCCGCCGCAGTAGCCGCCGCAGTCCGCACGGATCAACGGATCAACGCCTGCTGTATTCCCTCAAGCATGGAAATTAATCGAGCTCGGCTGCGCCTCTTGCTACGCATCGCAGCTCAGGAAACCTAGCCATAATATCATTTATTCTATACAATTAAATTTTCATTCAAAATCATTTGTAAGTTTATCTGCATTCGTCTGTAGCCGCGGATAGTTAGCTAGAGCTAGTAAGCCCTAGGGAGCGCGGGCAGGCGCGGGCAGGCGCGGGCAGGCGCGGGCCAAGAAGAAAATACATGACTGGAAATGGCAGGTTTAGCTGTTAAGGCTGCTAAGGCTGCTAAGGCTGCTAAGGCTGTTAAGGCAGGCGTCTTTGCACGCGAACCGCGTTGAATAATGTAGAATCATAATGACTTGTTTCCCCAATGATAGGCCAGTGTGACATCGTGAAATCGCCCCGTATCGATTTATTTTGTTGGAAGAATACGGAGCGAATGTCATGCCGACACTGATTTAATTTCTTCGTTTTATTATTTTATTGTAATAATAATAGATCCTTACACTTGGAGTGTTAATTGTTGTTAGACGTGCAGGAGCCGAGCGAGCGGAAAATATCAGTTTTACGCGTGCAGCTGTGTAACGATTTGCGTACGAGACTGTTCTTATCGATTAAATGTCAGTGTTAATCTTTCCTCATCAGTTTGTCAGATATGGCGATAAAAAAGATCGATGCGTAAAAGCATATAGCTTTCGCTAGTGCGCGCTTCCCAGAGCATTTATTAATAAAACTATGCAACGGTTTCGATCGGCAGATTGCTGAATGACACGAGTCAGAATGATCGAATCGAAAAAGGAGCGAAAGCATAAATGGATAAATTTGAATTGCAAAAGAATTTTAGGAAATTTGTGATGAAATAATAGAAAGAAAAAGAAAAGGAAGAGCAAAAGGAGAAATTAGAAAAAATAACAGCCGCTTGCGCGACGACGAGCCAAGTACGTAGCGAAAGGACGTAAAAGGGTCATGATTTGATGGCCCGCAGTTCGTTCCAATATTCATAAAGTGCCGAGGTGGAGCTGGCATGCGCAGGCGCCTTTTCCCTTGAGTTATTGCTGTCCGACGGCTCAGGCGAGCTCAGGACTCAGTCTCGAGCAGACTTGAGGTCGGTGCGTTATGTCGAGGCATTTTGTCGGACTGGTCGCGCTTTTCGCGCTTTTCGCGCTTCGAGCGAATTTGGCTGCTTCGCAAGCTTCTGTCACAATGTGTCAGTTACCACAGTTATTATTAGTAGTTATTTTAGACTTGTGCGCCTCTCTTTACAAGTGATTTTCTCATTTTTTACGTTTCGTCCTTTCCTATCGTCTCTGATTTCAGTGCTCGTGCTGGAGCAGCCAGACGCAGAGATCCTTAGTAGCGTGAACGACATCGTTTCTCACGCGGAAAAAGAGTACGGTGCTAATCTGATAAAGCTCGATGTGCAGAGCGTGCTGGTCGATCGAGAGTACGTCGATGAGAATTACGAAAAAGGTAGGTAGCTCAGTTTTACCTTGTCGAAATAAAAAAATGCGCAACAGTGCAAACATTCATTTTCTCTCTCTCTCTCTCTCCTCCTCATCCTACGCTATTCTCTTAAGTTTGCGCTCAGCTGTACAAAGGCATCACGATAATCATCGACATGACATGGACCGGCTGGGACAAACTGCGCGATCTAGCGCGCGACTTCAATATCATCTATAAGAGAGCTGATACCAGCATCAGTGCCTATGTTCAGGCTCTCGACGACATTATGATGCACAAAAATACTACGGACGCAGCACTCATCTTTGAATCGGAAAAGGGTCCGAATTAAGCGAACATTCCACCGTGCTTCTAATAATTGCTTTTATGCACTCGCTTCCTCTCATTTCTTTCATGTTTTAGAGTTGAACCAGACCCTCTATTATCTCATTGGAAATTCTATTATCCGTCTGGTCGTCATCGACTACCTTTCTCCTCAGACGGTTGAGCGAATCGGGAATATGAGACCTTTACCCTCCTACTACGCAATTTATGCGACTACTAAGCATATGGAGGAACTTTTTAAGACGGTACCCACGCTGCGAATTAATTATTAATTATTGCTACTAATATTTTATATATATATATATAAAATAATTAACCAATTAAAAAAGTAAAAAAATTTGGTAAAATTTTACTTCAGGCTAACTAGTTACACTTGTAGGTAACAGGTGAAAAATTAAAAATTTTTTTCTTACACGTACAAGCTTTTGCCAGTCTATCAGTTAATTATTATTAGTTAATTACAAGAGATTTAGTGTGTCGCAAACTTGTGCCGCACTTACTTTAATTATATTTACTTAGGCTTGTTCGGAACTTTGTGTTTTATGTTAAATTGAAGGCCGTCGAGGGTAATCTCGTAAAGCGCGATGCAGTCTGGTACTTGGTCTTTACAGACTACAATTACAACGAGTTTTCTTACTTCACTGACCCTTCGAAGCTAAATGTGACGGTAAATGTTCTTACGATGAAAGAGGAAGTCTGCTGTCATTTAATGTACACAAATCCGCCTTGCAATTGTCCGGCTAATTTCCAGGTCAGTATCGTCAAAATTGACTATCGATAATTGATAATTGATAATTGATAATTGATAAATGATAATTTTCACAAATATTCACAAAGACTTACAAATTTTCTTGAATTAATTGTAGATTTTTAACCATTACTTTCGTCGTCTAATCAATCTCATAACGGAGATTTTAAGCGAACTGCAGTCTGCAAATCAGTTACAGGAGCCACAATCAGGACAGTGTAATTCGAAAAACAACTCAGGTAGTTGGGTCAATACGACGCTTTCAGATTTTGACAAAACTTTGGAGGCTGTAAGTTGCTCGTGATTGCTGCGAATACTTCATTGGTAATTTTTCCATGACTTACCGAATGATTTTCAAAAAATTTTAAAAAACGATACATTCGAATACTTGAAGAAACGCAGTTTAGTGACGTTTAAAGCAGGGGCCGATTTGAAGGTCCTGAGGAACGGACAACTCATGTTGAACGGTACGTGGGATCGCGATGATGGAATTCGCGCTCTGCCCAACCGAACAATCCAAGCGGCCCGACGGTACTTTCGCATCGGCACCACCGAGGTAAACTAATTCAAGCTAGCCCAGAGCTTTCAGCAGAGCTTTTACTTTTATTAACGGTGCAGCCTGATTAAAGTAATCTACCTCCATCAGGCTATTCCTTGGACGATAAAGGAGAAGGATCCACAGACGAATCAGTACATCAAGACTGCAGACGGAAACTTTGTTTGGGGCGGCTACTGCATCGAGCTCATAAAGAAACTCGCTGAAATGATGGAGTTTGACTACGATCTTGTCATACCGGAGGATGGGGAATTTGGCCAAAAGGTCAACGGACTTTGGAACGGACTTGTCGGCGACTTAGCCAAAGGAGTAATAATTCTGAGTCTCTCTCCTCTTTTGTTGCAACTCTGCAGCCCATCAGGCCTTGTTTGCTCTTTTATTCGCTCTTTTATTTGCTCTATGTATTGCAGCAAACTGACATCGCAGTTGGCGCCCTCACCATGACATCCGAACGAGAGGAAGTCATTGACTTTGTAGCTCCGTATTTTGAACAATCTGGCATACTGATTGGTAATGGCCAAATTTTGGCTTTTTATAAGCCTCTCTGCAATCATTGCTTTATTCGCCATTTTATTCGTTGCTTTGTTGACAGTGATGAGAAAACCTGTACGCAAGACCTCCCTTTTTAAATTCATGACGGTCTTAAGATTGGAAGTCTGGCTGAGCATTGTCGGGGCATTGACCCTCACGGGAATAATGATTTGGCTCCTGGACAAATATTCTCCCTACAGCGCCAGAAATAATAAACTTATGTATCCGTACCCGTGCAGGTGAGGGCTTCAAGGGCCCAAACACTCGAAACAAATGAAAAATTCATTCAAATTTTAATAAAAATTATCGGCCAATCTGTCCAATCTGTCCCTTAGGGAATTTACGCTGAAGGAAAGCTTCTGGTTCGCCTTGACATCATTTACGCCGCAGGGCGGTGGCGAGGCACCCAAGGCCCTATCCAGTCGGACTTTAGTAGCGGCCTACTGGCTCTTCGTTGTGCTCATGCTGGCCACTTTCACTGCGAATCTAGCCGCCTTCCTCACGGTCGAAAGAATGCAAGTGAGTGACTGGCCCCTGACAAACCTCTATACTTTGAGCTCGGCTGTACACAATTTAAACTCTAACTTAAACTATGCTTTGAAATTCTCTTGAAATTCTATTGTTTGTTGCAGTCGCCGGTACAGTCTCTTGAACAATTGGCTCGTCAGTCGCGCATAAACTACACGGTACTAGAAAACTCAACGATTCATCAGTACTTTAAAAATATGAAAAGCGCCGAGGAAAAGCTTTATCAGTGAGTACAGTTGAAATAGTTGACACAGTCGACTCAGTTGGCATTTTCATCATAATTAAAAAATTGAATTATTTCTGTCTAACACGTTAGTTTTAGAATAATGCAATCTAACTATAAACAATAAATAAAGAATAAAAAAGCAAAAATTTCGATATTGGTGTCGGTAATAAGGCAGATTTCTAATAATGCATTTTTTTAACTTATTTTTCTGCTTTATGCTCTTTGAGTGCAGAGTCTGGAAAGAAATAACGCTGAATAGCACGAGCGACCAGGTAGAGTACCGAGTTTGGGATTATCCAATAAAAGAGCAATACGGACACATTCTTCAGGCAATTACTCAAGTAGGCCCCGTAAAATCGATCGATGAGGGCTTTCAAAAGGTTCAGTAGTGCTAATTACGAACGGATTAGTAGGCCGCTACAGTTTAAATAGCTGAATGTAAATCGAAACTTGTTTTATCACGTCTTCTTTTTACTTTCTATCGAGCAGGTATTAGAGAACGAGAATGCCGAGTTTGCCTTTATTCACGACTCTTCAGAGATTAAATACAAAGTTACGCAAGACTGCAACCTCACTGAAGTCGGCGAGGTTTTCGCCGAGCAGCCTTACGCCATAGCCGTGCAGCAAGGCAGCCACCTGCAAGAAGAGATCAGTAGGAGGTTGTTATACAGTTATCAATGAATCAGTTGCAATTGTTGCGATCAGATGCAAATCAGTGTGTAGTAACGTACGCCTTCTTCTTCTTCTTTTTCTGCTTTAGAATTCTTGATCTTCAAAAAGACCGTTACTTTGAGCATTTGAGTTCAACCTATTGGAATCAATCTTTGAAGGGATCGTGTCCCAACGCTGACGACAACGAGGGCATTACCTTGGAGAGTTTGGGTAATGAATATAATGAGTCAAACATCCAGACAACTAAAAGATTACATATTAATTGAGAAAGGGAGATAAAGACAGCTCATGAATCGCTCATTTCCCACGCAGGTGGTGTATTTATCGCAACTCTGTTTGGACTAGCTCTGGCCATGGTAACGCTAGCGGGTGAGGTTATCTATTACCGACGACGCAATGCCAGTCAGCAGAGCGAGGTGCAGAAAACACGAGAGAAGAACCGCGAGACTGAAAACGAGCAGATAATCATACAGAAGCTGGCAGCGAAGCTTCAGCTGAAGCCTGCGCCTCCTGTTTCTTTTGAGGGGAAAAGTTTAGGAACGAAGCCGCGGGTTTCCCACATATCCGTTTACCCCCGACCCTTCCCTTTCAAGGAATAATTCTCCTTTTTATTTGTAGCCTGCAGATATATGATCCCATATTTGAACTTACCTACGTACCTGCACTTGGAACATGACTGCGAATATATTTACACGTCATTTTACCTGAAAGTATTGACCCTGCACATTCGTTACGTAACGTAACATAACGTACGCGTGTCACGATGTTGGTAATATAACTATGCAATGTTACTAATAAATAGTATAATGTACATACAATGATAAATAAAGAAATAAAGTAATGTAGTTTATTTGTAAGGAATAAAACTACATGAATAGTCTTGTTGATTATTTGTCGTTTTCTCGCGAATAACGAATAAAAGATACAAGAAGGAAGAAAAGGAAAGTATCCAACTAGCAGTGAATAAATGTTGTGGGTACGAGTAGTAGGCTGTGGAAAAAGCTCGCTTCCGCGTTCCGCATCCAGTCCTGGTTAGCGAGCAGTCGTTGCGCAAGCACCTGTGCCGAGTTGTAGCGTTAGCGTTGGCGTTGGCGCAACTTTGCGCGCCCGCTTATTGTCCTGCAAATCAGCCGTGTCGTATCTGGCGAGGTAGTATCTGGTAGGTATCTACGCGCTATTGCGTTCAATTGCCACTCGCCAGTCTTCTAATCGATTCCGCAATCAAGGTGCACAACGTGCCAGTCTGGGTGCAAGTATTTCAGGATTCCAGGATTCCAGAACTGCAGCGTTCCAGAATTCGAGGATTCCAATATCCCTACAGTCCAACTGTAGCGATTAGCGAACTGTTAAAAGTCGCATTGGGCAACTGCACTGACGTTGCTTCGACTTCCGCCGGCTGACGCTTTGACTGCGGTAAAAAAGCCCTTGCTGCGGTCTCGCCCGAGAGCCTCGGCGCAAAAAGCACTCGAATTTCCAGTGTCACGCTTCTACCACGAAATCTTGGCTGACGCGTGAGAGGCCAATGATCTCCGCGACTCTGCTGCAACACTTTCACTCTCTGGCCGATTGTCTCAATTGTCCGGGAAAAAATGCCGGCGCAGATCACTCGCTTTTGTCCGATTATCGCAGCTCGGCCGCAGCTCGGCCGCATCTCGGCCGCAACTCGCCGACTCCCGGCTAGCCGGCGCTTATTTACTCTGGGAGGGAAAAAATGCGAAAGACCGAAGCGTTTCCAATGGACGATTGCCGAAGCTGCCTAGTGGGGAGGCGGCAGGCCCTCGGGATCGAGCTGCAGAGTCGATATAAAGCCAGGCTCTCTACTCTGGCAGCTCGTTTCCTCCTAAAGTAATGAGCGATGCGGAGTCTTGGTCTATCGAGCCCGAGAATGACCATCTGCAAGGTAAGCCCTCTGCCCCGCCTCCAAAGCTTTACTCACCTCCAAAGCTTTACTGACGCAACTGCCCTTTCCGTCAAGCAGGTATCCCTGGCCCTACTGAGCTCTCTGCTCTCGGTGGCGGCCGGCCAAGCGAGCTTCCACAACCCCTGGTTCCTCGAGCTCGGCTACGACAACCTGAAGCACGGCACCGAGCCGATTCCCTCCTTCAAGAAGATCCCAAACGAGGATAAGGCCTTCAAGAAGCCGAGCTACGCCCTCGACACCGAGGAGCTCCTGTTCAAGTCCGGCTCGGCCTACTGCCAGGAGATCCAGCCCAAGGAGGCCAAGCAGAGGCAGACGAAGCAGCTCACCTGCTACCGGTGCAAAGACCCGAGCAACGGCTCCGTATACGAGCAGTGCTCGTACTCGTCGCCGGCGCAGCAGCCCAGGAGCGCCCGGTCCAACGGCCTCGCCGAGGCTTCCCTCGACAGCCTCAGCGCCCCGAGCTCCCGCAGCTCCAGCAGCTCCGGCAGCACCGCCCCCGACAAGCTGCCCGAGGCCTTCAGGTTCAGCGAGGACTACTTCAGTCCCCAGGCCTCGGAGGACCTGCCCGCCGAGTACGAGAAGAACGTCGACAACTGCGAGCGCATCGTCAAGGACTCGATGGTATGCATGCTCTGCAAGGACCCCAAGAGCAACGGCAAGTACGAGCAGTGCTCCTACGTCGCCCAGCCGAACGAGAAGGCGTACGCGTACACCAAGTCGAGCTCGTTCGGCGGCGCGGCGGCCAAGCCGCGCAGCCAGGCCCTGAAGGAGCCCGAGTCGACCGAGGAGGCGGGCCCCGAGGTGACGCACCTGCACTTCGAGCACGAGCCCGGATCCGCGTCCGCCGAGGAGCCGGAGGAGGCCCGGCACTCGCAATCAGGCTCGCACTACGTGCCCGAGCACCCTGCCGAGCACAGCTACCACTACCCGAGCTACAAGGGCTACTCGGCAGAGGGCGCCGGGAGCGCCGGGAGCGCCGGGAGCGCCGGTAGCGGCGAGGCTGCCGAGCCCAGCAGCTACGAGGACGAGGGCGAGGTGCGCAGCGCCGCGCCGAGCCAGCGCGTCAAGTCTAGGGCCGGCTGCAGGACCGTCAGCAAGGACGGCCAGAGCTGCCGAGTGTGCGTCGAGCCGAAAACCGGCGCCGAGTCCGAAAAGTGCAACTACTCGCACGAGCCGAAAGATAAGGTGTACAAGTACAGCAAGTCCAAGAGCTTCGGCTACCCGGAGAGCGAGAAGGCGGACGAGAGCCAGGCGAAGAGCCAGACGAGTCGACGACAGCCGGAGAGCTCGGACGACTCGGACGACTCGCTCGACTCGCTCGACTCGCTCGACTCGGACAAGAAGAAGCAGGAGCGCGAGCGCAGCGCCGAGGACTACGGCTACGGCAGCTACCACAGCGAGCCCTCGAGCCTCGACTACATTCGCTCCGAGTCGGAGAAAATCTCCAAGAAAGTCAAGGGGAACGGAGACTGTCGGCAGGAAAAGAGGGACTCGATGGTATGCACTGTGTGCAAGGATCCAAAGACCGGTGGCGACTTTGAGCAGTGCAACTACTCGTTCGAGCCGAAGGACAAGGTATTCGCCTATTCGAAATCCAAACACTTTGGCAGCCCCACGAAAGCCGCCAGCGACGAAGAGGAGTACAGCGGGCCCGGCTCCTCCGAGGAACACACTCAGGAGACGTACAGCTTGCCCGTCATCTATCCGACGGGAACCTCGCCCCTCGACTACATCCCCAAGGGCAGCGAAACTCACTTGAGCAGCGTCTACACGAGCCAGAAGCCTCAGGTAGCAGCTGCAAGGCGCTAACAGCCGCAACAGGGCTGAAGTAGGGCTAATAGGGCCAATAGGGTATCGGGCATCGACACTCTTCTTCTTCTTCTATTACTACTACAACTACTTCTTCTTTTTCTGCTTCTTCTACACCTTCTTCTTCGGCTTCTTCTTCTTCTTCTTCTTCTTCTTCTTCTTCTTCTTTTCTTTCCAATCTATCTTGAATATTTGCAACCCTTCCAAGCTTCAATTCTTTACTCACAGCCTCACTGTTCTTTTCCGAGCACACTCGCCTTTAAACACTGAACAGTAGAACGTAGAATTGAGCTAGACTGTAGAGAGGTAATGAACGATGGCCTCTCTCTAACGCAGGACAAGTCCGGGCCGGATTCAAAAGTCGACCACGGCTTCTACGATGCAACAGTACGACGCGCCGAGATCGAGAAGATCGTCAAGGATATCGGGAGCAGTGCCACCGAGGATCGTTCAAAGTGCAAAAAGATGTTTCGGGGCGGCATGACGTGCTATCGATGCACCGACGACAAGGGCTTTACCAACGAGGAGTGCGTCTTTGTAAACGAGCCAGAGCTCCAGCCGTCCAAAGAGCAGAAGAAAATACAAGCAGCGGACGCTGCGACGACGCTCGCGCTCGCGGTTAAACCAACGCTCAGTACGCTTAAGTCAACGTCGAAACTGCTAGAGCCCATGACCTCGGCCAGTTGGCAATCTCTGCTTAACCAGAGGAAGATCCGTCAGACACACGAAGAAGGGGCTGATGAGGACGAGCAGCAGCAGCGCCAACAGCGCCAGCAGCGCCAGCAGCAACAGCGATCTAAGGACAAGGACGAGGAGCTCGAGGTCCTCGACGAGGAACGCGACGAAGCCGAGCCCTACGATTACGTGGCTGAGACCAGGCCAGTCTACGACAAAGTTCTTGGCATTACTCTCCCGGCCTATATGGTACACAAGTCCCCCCACGAGATTGAGTTCGATCAAATGGTCGAGAACGCTAAATTTTGACCTACCCCTCCTTTAATTTCCCCCAAAGGCTGATTATACTTGTTCAATCGAATTAAATCAAGGATAAAACGTCAATGTTGTTCATTATTACTTTGTTAACTAAGTTTTTTGCCTCACTTTTTGAGCGATAAACAGAGTGAGAGGAAGAGTGAGAGCGAGCGAGAGAGAGAAAGCAAGAATGAGAGATGTACAAATTTGTATTAGTTCTTAGTTCATAGTGTAAGCGCAATCATAAAAAATTTGTGAAATAAATAAGGATTATAAAGAAAGAAATTGCACTGTCGATAAGCTTCTTTTCCATTCTTTCGGTGGGATTCAGTCAAGCAAATCCCACGTTCGTAAAAAAACTTTACGCAAGCACTTATTGCAGCCTTTCAATGAGTAGACGAAGGAGCAACGCTGCGTCCAAATGTGAAAGCGACAAGTTAAGAAATGTTATATTTAAAAAAAAACGTGTCTTACTATTAGTCTTTAGGGGGAAATGAAGAAGTGAATCAAGAGAAGTAGGAATCGGAAAAATGTTGGCAATATAGTGACTGGCCAGTAGCGGGGTTATATTTATAAACGTTAGTAGCGGCTCGTGCTTGCGGGTATATGTTCGCGGACTGCGGAGTCGAGTGTCGAGCGCACGTTATTCGCGGGCAGACGCCGCTGACGCCGGCCCGGCGCGTGGCTCCTCTTGCTCGACTAGTCATAGCGGACTCGCGCTACCGTTTGCATCGCCACCGTCCTCATCGCCAACTCCCTTGTCATGAGTTCTCCAGGGTAAGTAGTATAAGCAGCCGCTTCCACATGAAATCCTTCATTTTTATCCTTCCTCCTGCTCCTACTTGGTTAATCGAGCCTCGCCCACGCCAGTCAGCTTGTGCTAAGCATCAAATTGGGAAATTCGTGTGTGCGCCTCAATACCTCTCCTAAAAATAAAGTAATCGGAGGCATTTTCACGTGTGCGTCCGCGTTTCTGCGTTTCTGCGCTTCTGGGCCTGCGTATATCCACGCGGCCACGTGTATGTGTGGCTCTGGTGTTCTTGTGGAAAAGAGAGAGAGAGAGAGAGAGAGAGAGAGAGAGAGACAGAGAGAGCAGCTCAGGCGAGAGTCTAAAATTAAATTTGCTTTACTCCTCCTCGGTAACGTATCCCACCTAAATAAGTTTCTACGAGTTTTAGAGAGCATTTTAGAGTTGTTAGACTCAAAAATTTCCTCAAATAATGCCAATACGAATATCAAAATAAGTAATGGTTGAAGCATGGCCACGACAATCAAATAAATATATCTAAATAAGCTCACTTATACATCTTGAAGAACAAGAAAAAACAAGTTTGTAAATAAGAATGAAAAAAGCAGAAAACATGTGAAGGATATATTCCAAGTCTCAATCCAAAGGTTGATTGTTAAACAATATGTTCAAATTTTCCACATTAGATGTTGAAATCTCTCTTGATCGTGTCAGGTAGCTGGAACAATAATGACAGGTGTCTGGCGACATTTGCATATTCCACTTTCCATGAACATATTAAACATCACCATATACATATTTCTAATAAAATGCACTATCGCTGGGATCCATGAGCACAAATTTAGTATGAGTTGAACATCTTCAATGGATATTCAACGATATATACATTCTGCAAAATATAATGTTCGGTTCGGAGAAACGCAATGCGCATTCTGCGATTCCAGTCTGCTGCTACTGAAAACGCAACCTTTTTTCAGCCTGTAAATCTTTTGACCTTCTTCTGATCAGTATAGGGGGCATATGCTATAAAAAATTAAAGAGTCTTATACCTAAACATAAAAATATTAGCTCAAATACTGTGACAGTTAATTCTTTTTCTGCTTCTCGTGAAAAGAAAATTAACTTCGTTGAAAAAAAAGTTTAAGAAAACCCTAAAAAAGCGACACAGAATACACACACAGAACCCGATATACTTCGGTGAAATTTAGGTGAATTTATCGGGTTTTATAGTGTGTATCTGCACCATCTTTATTCAGGAAAATTTTGAAATTTCATAGAATTTTTTCTATTGATTCCATTATGGGAATCCAGTCTGAAACGTACCTTCCGTATAAAAGTACTTTTCATCATGTTATCTCGTACAGTAATATATGTCAATATAATAGCTGCATCTAAAAATGTAATTGCAAGGGTACACAAATTCATAAAATTGTTAACAAACTATCGTCATTCTTTTGATACAAAGAATGGTGTTTTTCAAAAACATTATCTTGAGCGATTAAAATGATTTAAAAAAATCGTATTTGTCGACCTATTCTATATGTATAGTACCTATATATCTCATAAAACATTTAAATCATTAATAAAATTAGTTTCTGAAAAAATCGATTTTCTTCGGACTACGATCTAATTATTATCTAATATCGTTGTATATTGGACGAGTGCCTTGTACAGTTGATAGCACTCTGTACTTTTCCGATATATTCAAGATTTTTTGGAAAACTTATTTTTTAAAATAATAAAACAGTTTTTTCTCTATTTCTTTATTATTTTTCTAAAATACTTGGTTTAAGTCAAAATCAATTTTTTTGTCTACTCCTATAATTTCTCCTATTGTTCTCAAATTTCTTATAAAAAATTTGGTGTTTACAATTATAAATTTAAATAATGACTTTGTCGATCTTTAAATAAAAAATGAAGTTTGCTTGAACTTTATTGATTTTCACAAGATAAAATGTATGTAATTAAGCATGAATTGGCATCAATTTTTGATGAGAGAGCTAGGGTTATTATTTAAAAAATCTACGGTTTTGTAGGTTATCTTCGAGAAGAAAGGAAGCGGTGAAAAATTACTCAAAAGGTCAAATAATATATAGTCCATGTAGTTTATCGAAAATCTCTAACGGCAGTGGTATTTAAGTAGATACATTGGAGAATGACAATTGTATAAAAATTGTTCGATTGTTAAAGTTTATGGAAATTGAAATGACTCGTGTATTAACTTTCATTGCTCTCCCCTCTATTGGCGAATATCCTCCCACCACCCGTCTCGCGCTGAATCCACCTTGGCCGAGTGATTTCGCTTCCTTAAAAGGTGTATACCAGCAACCGAACACACAAGTGTGTCTCGGCGTCAAGCAAAAAAAAGAGCCAAAGAACCAAGCGAAAGACATTTCAGTTTGTGGTGCGTTAGTGCTGCTGAGTCGATCCAAACAGACAGTACTCGCTCTCGCTGCGAGAAAGCCCGATAAAAATAAACTGGTAGCTCGACGTTTTCCGGGCCAATCCAATTTAATACTTTTCCTTTCTTGTTTCTCTTCTACGAGAGCGCCGCGTCGTTTAGCTCGTTCTTGGTCAATCTCCTTTCTCTAGAAATCTCTTTTCCATTAATGCCCTCTACAACTCCATAAAGATTTTTCCAAAATTTTCAATCAATGCGTATACAATTTATGCATTATAATTAGCCGTAGCTACCGCTGCTTCAGTGCATCAGCGAGCAACCATGGATTTTTTACCATCAATTATTTATTTTGTCTGTTTCAGAATTTCGGAGGCTCCATCAAGAGCAGGTATTGGATGTGTGCGTGCAGTGTGCGTGCAGTGTGCGTGCAGTGTGCGCACATCATTTTTTAATGATGAACAAGAGATCGAGGCAGATATTATACAGAGGAAAAGGATTTGATCACTTTGACAAGGACTCTGTCTTTCTGTTTAAGGAGGCTCTTGCTCGGCAGTGGTGCGCAACTTAGTACATATTGTATTGCCTTGCAAACATTGTAATTAAAACTTATTATTCATGACGGAAAACTCTGTTCAATGTTATTTTAAATACGCTGTAGCACTATGTAGACATGCACATAGGGTCGATGTTTTTTTTAAAAGCTAATATCTCGAAATTTTCGCCGGCTACAACTAGTAATAATCTGATTTCGCACATCTCAACGTTATCCTATAAAAATTCAAGTCACGGAAAGCTCGAATTTTGTTAAATTTTTCCAGGTAACGATAAATTAAGTCGACCATAAGGTCCTGCACATCACTATTAGAAAAGTTATTGCAAACTTCATGTAACTTTCCACGCAAGAGCCTCCTTAAATGTTAAGTGACGAGACCATTAGGATATACCCACTTAAACTCACGCTCTTGCCTAGCTAATAAAATAATAGTAAATATAACAATAAAATGGATTCGTTGCATATTTACCAGAACCACCACCACCACCACCACCACCAGTACCTGGGCAAGTGCCAGCCCTTAGGATAAGTACCGCCGCTGAGGTAACGTAGGAGTATCGTGGATAATATTCGTTGCCTCTCAGCATTTAAAGTTGAATTAATGAAAATTTCTAAATAAATTTAATTGAAACACATTTAGATTGACTAATTGTTGGCGTAAATTTCGAATTTTCATTAACTTAACTTTTGAGGTTGCAAGATATTTTCCGATGGAAGTTATTTTCCGATTTTTTATACAAGTTCTTGTTTTCAGCTTGGAGGGGCGAGGAAAGGTCCACAAGAAGCATACGAGCCACCGGCGGCTATACAGAACGCCATGATGACAAAAGACAAGAAGCCGTTCACATACACGCCGGGTATGGGTGGTAAGTTGGATCTTTCGCAGATTCGAAGTCCGCGAATGGCCCGGCGAGTCGCCAAAAACGCGAACGATGAGGGCGTTGAGGGTCCGCCTAAGTCGGCCTTGGTTCAGGAACCGAGGAGTCCTGCGAGCAACATCTATTCGCATCCTCAAGTGGCTGTGGCTGTCTTTCCTCAACAACCAGTTGGTAACTTGCGTACTCCCCTTCCTCGCTCACCAACTGGTAAGCAATACTTCATCACTTCATTAATTCTACACACTTAAATTCTGCCCTACAAATTGCTTAATCAAAGCGGTTAATTATATTAGTGATAGAAAGAGTGGAGGCAGCACCGAAGCCAGTAGTGAAGGTCGAAACGAAAATAGTGCCAGTGATAAATTCACCGGCAACTCCGACCTCGCCAACCTCGCCAACCTCGCCAACCTCACCGACCTCGCCGACGCAGGTGACTCTCTCGAAAGCACCAACTCCTTGGATGCAAAAGCAAGTGAAGCAACAGGAGGAGCTGCCGGAGTGGGCCAAAAGATCGGGGATCAAATCACAGGACTTGGACTCGGAGATGAGAGCACTGCCGCCTCCTCGCGTAATCTTCACTCTTTGGTGTTTTGACTTTCCCAATTAGGACCCAGATAGCACGTTTCGTTGTGTAAACGTTGTCGCAACGTTGATTTTGTAACCACTCAACGTTTACAGAGAAAG
>UXGC01000881.1:0-47309 GCA_900480045.1 Eurytoma adleriae
AGTAATCTTTAAGTTTTGTTTTATTTTCTAGTTCTAGTTGTAAACCTTTTCTAAATTTTTATGTAAAGGGCTGTTGGCCCGTTTAATGTTAATAAATAAATAAAAAAATAAATATACCTAAAAATAATCTCTTGACAAGAAAGTAAAGGTATTTCTTGCAAAAAAGTCGACTCACCGTTTTATCCATAGAAGACGATAAAACAAAATAATTCTTAGACCACGAGACATCAAGCAAATCAGAAGTGTGGCCCGTGTATGTGCAAAATGGTTTGGGCATGAATGGACCTTTGCTGCCTTCAGCCTCGCCCAGTGCATTGGCCAACGCATGGGGATCCTCCATCGACTGCTGCGATACAAGTGACTCTTGCGATGGAGTCGGACTGACTTTCTCCGCATTATACTTTGTTCGCATGTCTTGGAAATAGGCGAAGGCGTCTCGCAACACCCAAATCCTGAGAACTCGATCTTGACCAGCCGTAGCCAGTAATCGACCGCAAGCTGAAAATTTCATACACCAAACTGGGCCTGCATGCTCACCACTGAGATCTTGCACATGCTGCAGACAATAAAACTCGTACGGTCCTTTGTGACTATTAGATGCTTTCAATTTAATGACCTGCTGCTCTCCTGCTGGTCCAACCTATTGAAACAAATTTTGAAGCCATTTTAAACTTAGAGCCATTTTAAATTCTCAATGAATCTTCATACCTCATCAACAATATCTACAACATCTTCCTTGTGACGAGCATGGGTGACCTCTTGAGCTATGGATTTCGCCTTGTCTACAGTTTTTCTTACTGTCGAACCAAAGAAGCGTCTCAATTTTTGTGTCTTTTTACGCACGCGACCTACAGCCACATCTTCATCCGGCGGTATACTTGACATCTTGCTGTCGACACTTTCCTCGTCACTTTCTTTTTCCTTCTCTAAACTTGAATTGCTGATGTACTCAGAAGTCAGTCGCATTATGTGAAGAGATAAGGGGTTTATGCACTGTGGTAGTTTGTCCTCAGCTATACTCAGTGGTACTCGCTCACCCGTGTCTAAATTAAGAACTGTCACTTGCTCCAGAATTTCCTAAAGTTTTTAAATAAATGTAAATGTAATATTTTAATAAATGTAATTAAATGTAAAAAAAATAATAGAAAATTACCATGTCAGTAAGACGTTTTCCAGAATCAGTTCTAGTTCTCACAAACATATTTAATTGTTTTACTAAATCCTGATCCCCTGCTGATTTTCGTCTTTCTTTAGAACCATGTTTGTTGAATCCTGTAATTTTATGAGGTCCTAAAGAATGTCTACCAATACTATTGTTTGATACTGAACTTAATGGACTATTAAATTTATCACTTGAGTTCGTACTCATTAATTCGGCTTTTAATTTTGCTATTCTTTCCAGCTCTTCAGACGAGGGTCCTTCAGCTTTTGCTTTATTTTCATCCTAAAAAAGTTTTAACAAAAAAATCATGTCAGACACTCTCATCTGTATTCATTATTCATGTTGAAAAAAATGATTAAATTTATTCTTATTTACTTGAGGTTTAACAACATATTGTCCTTTTGTGGCAGATCGTATATCAAGAGAATGTTCAAATTCTCTAGTTATTGACTCTATAGTACTAGCTGGACTGGGTAAGGAAGATGTTGAAATTAAAACTTCTTTATTCACTGGCTGAAAAGTAAAAAATCGATTAAACTCTTTGATATTAGAATTTTTTAAAACAATTTTAATACAACAATTTTGATATAACTTACTACTAAGTCATTAGGTAATTGAGCTTTTGTTTTTTTCTTACGACGTGGAGGAGCAACAGGCATTTTACTGGGAATGGGTTGCACTTCGGTGGCTTTGCCATTTGATTTAGTACTGGCAATAACATCTGGTTCTTGAAGAACAGTATTTTTATCACATTGTGAAGAAGACGACTGGTCAGATTTGCCATTTAAAGATGGTTCTCTAAGAACATCTCCTGATAAAGTCATAACACTAGATGATTGCGATAATTTATCAGAAGCAGTATCTTCATCTTTGCTTGAAACACTGTGAATAGCTGACATTTGACTTTCTCTAGGTAAAACACTGGTTGATGCAGCAGACTGTAACATACCAGGGGCTAATGATGTACTATCTGATGCTCCAGCCAGTATTCTGCCAACACGACCTAAAGATGTCATGCTTTGCAAACTCAATGTATCATGTTCAATGATTTTAAAAGGATGAGATGTTTTTGAAGGTGTTGGAAAAACTCCTTCTATGGAGGATGTTTGACTATCTGGAGGTGAACTATTAATAGGAATGTCATCATCTTCTGTTTGCATACGTTGCCTTAATTCTCGAAATTTCCGTCTGCCTACGATTTTGTCAGCCCCAATTCCTTTTGCCTCTTCTTCCTACAAATAATTTACGCACATGAAAAAATAGAATAATCCTTAAAGAAAAGCATTTTCTCTATTCAAATTTAGTTTAAAATTTATTAATTGACAAAATAAAACTGTATTTGAAAGAGAAAATAAAATAAAATAACATTTACAATTTTTTCAATGGCTGGTTTGAATTCTTTTTCTTCACTTGGAGTTTTGTCAGTTGTTTCACTCGGTGGCTTTGGATCAGCTGGTTTAACAAATACATGACTTTCGACTTTTCCTGGTGGAGTAGAAAACTTCTCATCATGTGACTCGGTACTGACAGATTCTCTATGTCTGCTCTTCCTAGCAATAAAAAAATTAGAATTTTAATGATGTTATGCAAATCTATTAAGTCATCAGAGACACCGACAATAAATTGTTATCTTTTATTTTTGGCACATCTCCGAAAAGACTTTTGCAATATTTAATCTAACTGCTTAAAATAAAATTCTGAGCCAAAAATGAATTTCAGAAAAATATTTATCTACTTATTTAGAATACAATTGAAAACAACTGTAATAGTCCTTGATACATTTTCTAATTGAATTAACATACTGAAATCTGACACAAGCAGAAAGCTATAATTTAGAAACTAGTACAACTGTTTGCTCCGAAGCATGTGAAAGTGTCAATACGTATACTTGTGAATCTGAGCTGCAAATGAGTTTGATAAAAAGCGATAATACCTCGGTGCACGATTAATCGTGTCATCCTCGGCGTCGAAGAACTCTTCGGAGTCGCTGCTGGCAGACATTCTCGTCCGGAAACTTGCGTCGGCAGGATCGTCAGGCAGGTGGAAGGGGCTCTCGTCAGCATCGAGAAACCGTCGAAAGTCGTGGTGCGCTGCTCCGTGTAATAGGTTGTTTTTGCGCCGCGCGCTCCTCCAGTCCACTCAAGTCCAGTCCACCGAAGACGGTGGCACACTGTGGTTGCGTGTGTGAGCACGAGCGAGAGAGAGACCGAGACTAAGAGAGGCTGATTGACTTGCGCTCACTCGCGCAGCTTTTCCTGGCCTCCAGAGCCTCGAGCAGAGTGTGCAGTGACGATCGCGTCATCGCCGCCTTCCTTCCTGCCTCCGCAGTCCGCGCGCACACCTGGCCCGTTTTATTTACGTCCGAGCTTGCGGACGGCGCGCTGCGATGGCATCGCGCACGATAAGCGCAGCCTGGGAGATTCCGCCAATCCGCCCTGTGTGTCGATTGCGTACTGGGCCACTGGGGGACCTTCGGCAGCCTCACTACTTCGATTCTTCGAATACACGGCGACGGCAGCGCAGCACAGGGGCTACCACTATCTAGCTCCTCTGATGCGTCTCGCGCTCTCGCCCGCGGCTGCTCGCGGCAGTCACGGCGGCCAGGCTAACAACAGGCTAGGCTAGGCCTTGGCAGCCTGACTCGCCACTCGACAGCTGCACCTCCGCCAGATGAGGCGAGGCTGCCTCGTCGCAGTGCGCCTGCGCGCCTTTAAATTGACGGTTGCCAGAAAATATAGCTTCGGAGCCACGGAGCTATACTCCGTTTTATTCTTTTATAATGCACGTATTTGCATAAAATTGCATATCTCGTGCAAAATTAATTATAATAATCTTTCATTAATTAAACCGATGAATATCTATGAAAAGTATATTTACACCTGGTACGCACATTTTTAAGTAAAACTGGGATACTTAAACAGGTATTTAAATGTCATTTTACAGTAAAATTCGATTACTCATCAGAAAGAAGATTCTTTCTTATACAATATTAGTCAAATCATATGGGGTTCCAGCCTTGTAGCGCATTTCTGCGACCTCAGCCCTCTAGAGATTTGAGAAAGCGAAGTTATTGACGTCTTAACTTTCGGTTTTACAGGTACTTTTAGAGGAGGCCAAAGTCCGCATTTTGCGATAACCACTTTCTGAAGCGGTCTTCCAAACTTAGACCCGTAAGCATCAATCTGTTAATTAATTTTGCTGCTTTTAATAATGCCAATAATTTCAGTGCGAAAGAATAGTTGGTGACCTACTTTACTCAACACAGGAATCCCTTTGATGACTTTACCAAATACGAGCTTTTTCCCATCCATCGACCTTAACGGTCGGAAAGACAGGTTGAACTTGGAATCGCAGGGACCGTCTTCATCATTGTAAGACGACAAAACACCAGGGCACATGTGCTTCAGCGGGCAATTATCGTCTCGGCCAAAATCATCGTAGATCGAGGCACCACCGAGACCGTTGAATTTTGTTACATCGCCGCCTTGGCATCCGTAGTCGGATAGTATCCGATGAAACAGAGTACCCCTTCAGAAAGGAATTTAAGAAATTTAAAGTTATTCAATATTTCAGGCTTTTTTTGTGAAATAAGAGAGAAGATTACTCGTATGATAAGCCATTGAATCCCTTGCAAAACGCTTCAAAATTCGCACACGCCCGAGGAGCGTACTCGGAGTAAAGTTCGAATACGAGTCTACCTAAGGGGGATTTAGTCTGATCGAGCTCGAGATCAAAATAACATCTCGGCCTTTGAGCTGCTGGTGCTGGTTTTGCTATGGAAAGATCTGTAATCGATGGGTATGTAATTTCATCCTTGAACCAGGGGTATCTGAAATTACATTTCCTTTAAGACTTTTTCTCAAATAAAATCAATTCAGCGTGCGCAAATCCGAATACTTTGATTGGTGTTCGATGATACTCTTCAGTTTCTTCCAGTCTCTTGCCATGATTAGAGGCGAATATTGACTGCCTAAACTGTTGATACATTCGTACAAATTTTTGTTCCTTCTCATGATATCTCTGTACTCGGCTTGCAGAAATCTCTGGTCTGGAGTGAGGATCACTTGCGAGAGGTTCCAGCAATCTACTTTGGCCTAACAAACAAAAACGCATAAATAAATCAGGCAAACTGATTAAAACGTTAACATATAAGAAATATTCTATTCCAGGATACCTTAATTTTCTCGAGTTTTTCGAATAAAAAATAACTTGCGATTTGTATTATTATACGAATCGTATACGAATTACTCACTTCCATTCTGAATTTTTTATTGATGTCCCTAGCCAATTCTAAATTCATGCGACAATTCATCATTGCCAACCGCGCGTCGTCCTCCAATTTATCCTTATCGTAGTACGACTTGATTCTGAACGATGGAGGCTTGTTGTCGATTACAGCTGTTGCCTGAGCAAGTAACAAACGGTGTTTTTTGTACTTTTCAAAATCAGCGGCCACGAAACTGTTACTGGCCTATGCAATATTTATCACTGGTCATTCATCGCTCGCATTAATCACCTCATTAACAAGGAAAAAGTTGTATTTATGTCGTTTTACCTCACCAGGTAAATACCGATTTTTCAAAGGTGGATCGAATTTATAATTAATTTCCTCTTCATCCTTCTTTTTAATTTTTTTTTTCGATTTCTTCGACATATTTACTTGTATTAATAAAAACTTCTAATTTGGAAGTACAATTATTTATAATTTTTCAAACTGAATTTGTCAACTATACAAAAGTGTAAACTGACATTTATTTGTTTTTCTGTTCACTGTGTATCTACACTTATCAAAATTTCCAGTGGTTTTTAAACTTACAAAATTTAAATTCAAAGTGTATTATGACGATTAAAATGAAAAATTTTAGATACATTAAAACTACTAACTACAACTAAAATATTCGTCAAAATCCAAAACTTGATGATGACTTCTAAAAAATCGAATATATCGGCAGACAACGGAAAGCAGAAAAATAACCAGGTTATTGTAAGCGAATTTTGTCTAATTTAACTTTTTAAATTAAATTTGAACTATGCATTACATTAAAACATTATCTTAAGAATCGGAACATCTCGGAGCTTTGGAATGGTTATAAAAAATTTAAAACTAAATTTCATGCGCACAACCTGAAATTGGAACAATTTACTTTGAAAGTATTGAAATTAAGTTTTTTTAGTACTCCACAATTAAAAAAAAGCAATAACTGTCAGAAAAGTAAATATCTAAAAAGTCGTAAAATCAATATAAAAGGTCAATTAGCATTGATAAAGAAAGCGATTTCAATACATTTACGATCATTGCAAATAGAGCAGCGATTATTTCAAGAAAATCAGTTTCTTAAGGAATTACTCAATAATTCTTACAAAATTATAATTAAAGAAAAGAACTCGTCAGCAATTGAGATTTATGAAATTAAAAATGTAAAAATTGAAGAAAGATGCTTTAAAAGTGGACTGGAATATATTTTCCACGAATTAGAAGATGTATCGAATAAAACGAGATTGAAAACAAAACGAATCTTAGATGCAGGTATTTATCTCTAATTAACTGTTTTCAATGAATTACCTATCTTTACATAATAGCCATTGTGTTTTAAGGTAACAATAACGATTCGATTCAAATACAGTACATAAATAACGGTGCGGTTATAGAAAAATTAGAATGTCTTCCTACATTGTCTCGCGAGAATGCTACGATAACTGGTGCAAACACTGGAAAAACATTAAATCTTATACCAGACGTTACAGATTCTTCTGACATTGAAGCAGAAAAGCCTGAAACATGTAATTTGCAAATTGATTTAGACCAGTCAAACTCACTTTACAACATTTCAGAGGTTTGTGAAACAGTAAACAGTAATGTAGAAACAATTTTACAAAATATTTCTAATCGCTCATTGAATGCGTTAATAATTGACGTAGAGCCAGTATGTGTTGAGGCGGTGCTTGATAGCAAAGATACGAGAGACAAAAACGAAGTCGTTCGAAAGACGACAAAAGTTTCAAGTGCAAAAGTACAACCGATTGAAAACGAGAGCTTTATCGGAATTGATACAGTAGAAAAAGTTTGCGCAAATAGTTTGACAAACATCAGTACGTTGATACCGAATGATTCTGTTCTAAATTTTATAGGATTATTTTTCCCACTACCGCTTCTATTTAAAAAAGCCTTTCGTTACCACGATACGGCTCATGCTCGAAAAAAATTCGGTAAATCTATTTTGCAAAAAGAAATTGCTTGCGTTGAGCTTCAACCTACAAATAATAAAACTCAATTAAAGGATAAGCGTTTAACTTTAGAAAACGTTAACTTAACTAACTTGACGTGTGCTGGATCAGGAGAAGGAGAAAACGTCTCAAAAGATGAGCACGAGGAGAGCCTTAGTCTTAGTGAAATAAAAACAGTGGAATTTTATGATATTCCAAGTAATACGGACATTCATGATTATACAGTATCGTGGATAGAGCAACAAAACGAGAGAGACTTTTATTATATAAAACATCCTGAAAAAATTGAAAATTATAAATACCCTAATGGCCTACCAACAAAGCGAAAAAGTATTATGAAAAGAAGCTTATACAGTGCTCGACAGGATAATTTTAAAGATTACCTTCAAAATATTATTACTTACTCTGAAGAATTTTATAACAAAAAAGATTCTAGCTCGGTCATTATTCCTTCAGAGACAAAGATAAAACGCCTAAGAGAAAAAATCAATTTTCCGATTAATAGTTCCGCCGAAAGCAATTACGCAGGAAAATACAAAACGAAAAATATATTGGAGCACAATACAAATTATAGTAATTACAAACTTCCTAAAATGCCTGATATGAATAAAACGTATCAAATAGTTTTTCAACAAAATATGCCGCAGGGATTTAGCTTGAAATTTATAAAATCTAAAGAAAAAGATGTTTCGACGTTGATCGTTAGTAATCAGTATCCAATCAATAAGCCAAGTTTTCCTAAAACAAGACTGTACAAAAGATAAAGCAGTAATACAATTATTCATTTATTAAAAATTAATTGGTGTTACATGAATATTATATATAATATATAAAAAAAATCACGATGACCTTATATGGCAAAGATTGATTTTATAAAACTAAAGATGACTGTTCATGAATATTAATTAAGATTTTGATTATCTCAATAAAACTCTAAATTATGCTAGTAAATTAAGCTATAGTTGTCTCAAAATTTACACATACCCGATTAAAAATTAACAAGAGATAAAATGATTTGGCAGTAGCAATCTCAGCAAAAGTATATTTGAAATTCATATGAAAAAAATGAATGTAAGAATTCCATAAAAGGAATTATTTAAAAATATTTTACTATGTAGATTGCTCGGTTTCTGGTAAATTTAAAATATCTTCAACAAAAGCAGCTACGTTTGTCTCCTTCTCTGCATGTTCCTTTATAAAACTAAGTTCCAGCAGCTCATTATAGTTAGGTCTTACTTTGTAGTCTTTCATTAAGCTAAATAGAAAAATAATAGTTTTTTGCACTCATGTGTAGACATTAAATTGTAACTACTCATTTAAAGTTATACTTGCCATTTATTTATAAGATCTTCAAAATTCGAAGAAAATTTGTTGGGAGGCAATTTTGGAGCATCGTCTTTTACTACTTGTTTTAATTGTTCAAATGGTGTGCCCCATGATTCATAAGGAAATTTTCCTGTTGCAAGTTCAAGTAAAGAAATTCCTAAAGACCAGACATCAGATCTTATGTCATACTGAGAGGGATTACCTGACGGATCTATCCTTTCAGGCTGTAACATAGAAAAAAAAGTTAACTGTAGAGTACACTTTTTTTTATAATGTAAATACATGATAAATATTTCTATTACCGCCATGTATGGTTTACAACCAGCATCAATAGTTTTTGCCACTGAATCAACTAGGTATCCTGATATTCCAAAATCACACATTTTCACTTCTCCTTTTTTATTAATTAATATATTACTTGGTTTAACATCCCTATGGATTACTCGTAGTTGTGAATATAAGTAATGCAGTGCACTTACTACCGCAAATGCTATTTTTCCTAAAATATCCTCAGGGATTGATCGATTATGCTTATATACTTTTGTATAAAATTTATCAAGGCTCATATCCATAACCTCCATGCATATCCAAACGTCTCCTTCTCTGAAAAGAGCTCCATAAAACTGCACAGTATAAGGGCAATCTGAACTTCTCATTGAAATGTCAAGATCCATTAGTAATCGTTTTTGTTCTTGAGTGTTTACTGTGGCTGTGATTCGCTAAACAGTAATATAACATAGGTTTCATTAAAATTTTAAATTTTCAAGAATTAATTTCTTGAAATAACTTAAACAGAATATTACAAAATATCACTAAATAATTCACTTAAGTAAGATTAGTAAAGTACAAAAATAGTTACTTTAACTGCCATAACAGTATCGCTCTGTTTATGTTTCATCTTGTCAACAACTCCATATGCCCCTCGACCAAGAGTACATAACATTTCTAAATCATCAGCATCAACTTCAAATGTCTTATCGCCAATTGTAATAGTTGTTCTTTTATCCAAATTTCTTGGAGGAGTACTGTGAAACATATTTGATAACAACATGATATGTTTTTACAAGGCATATTACAAAGTTATAATCAAAACTTACACAGGAGGAGGAGTTTCTTCGGACACTTGAATTGTTAAATTTGGTTTATTCCGACGATTTTTCAATGCCATTTTGGTATTGATTTATAATTCTGTTTGCTAAGAAATCCAAGTAGAACAGTCTTACCTCTGAGATTTAACAAAAGTATCACTTAAAGTTCATATTGATTTAAATATAAAGATGACACAAGTTGAATCTAAAAGCAAGAAAAATGAACAAAACCATTAGTTTTTATAAATAAAAGCCACTTGTTAGAATATAAATATTTAGGTTAACAATAAAGATACTATGTAATATATCTATCAAATAAGAATAAACTCGATTATGCAAGTTATTTGTTACATATTTACGTTAAGTGTGAAATTTTTGATAAAATTTTTGTGATACTTTGACATTTACGATTTACCTCGCGTTATCAACAGCAACGGTTTGAAAACACCGAATGTCCATATAAGCAGTTTTTATCAAACTTAAATTTTCACTTGAAGGTGGTCACATAACATAGGTACTGCCAACTCGCAAATTATCACGTTCTAAATTTGCGAATCTGCGATTTTAGGAATTTGCGAATAAAATTTAATATAATGCAGTTTTAATAAATTTTAGTATGTTCATCGCGTTGAATAGGAAAGTATGAGGCAAAATATATTAAAATTTAATCAAATATAGAATAAAACATAAATTATTTACACAATTTATTTTTAAAGACGTATAATTAATGTCTTTCTTGCAAAATATTGTAACAATAATTTGAGATAGAATTGCAAACATAAATAGCTTTTCGAAGAACGAGCGAGATTGCTTATTCTATTTTTTGTGTGCTAAATAAATATATCTGTATATCTATTGAATTCTCTGTAAAAATATTTAAATGGCATACGTCGCTTTTAATTATTGCCGGAATGCCGGCGAATGGATTATGATATGGTGATTGGTGGATGGTTGTCAGATGGGTAATTGATTTGGATTTGGAACAGTGGAACTGCTGTCGAGTAGACGCTTTCTACATTTGTAGGTACCGTGGTCCGTGCGTCGCGAGTTTTGTGTTTCTCTGTCTTTGTTTGACATACAGATTTTGATATTTTCATCTTTGTCTAAGGACACGACGCACGACACACGATAATGAATGTAGAAAGCGTCGTAGTTTACAACTACTAGAGAGCAGAGGTTACGTTAGTGTAGCAAAAGTTTTTGTTGTCTCAACAGGTACTTTAACACCAACCTGTGGAATTTACATTTTATTAAATATTAATAAATAAATAATAAAATGTAAAAATCGCGCGAAGAGCCATCAAGTCGTAATGGCTGAAAATTTTAAATTTATAAATAGTTATTCGCAATAGTTTGCATTATGCAAACAAATTTTATCGTTGTTCTTTTCATGCTTATAATTAAGTAAATATAGTGAGACAAAATATAAATATAGTGATTTTTACAATTGCAATTTGAATTTATATTGTTGAAATTTGTTTTATGTTAAAAGTCAAATTATTTAAAGAGTTTTAAGATTTTGGCAAAATTAGTGTTTTAAATATGTATGATATTAATTTAAATAATTATAGCAATGGAATGGCTTTGGGTAAGTTGATTGTATCTCTTTAAAATAGTTTCTAAGTGACTCATGATAACATAATATACGTTCTAGGATTCTCGGCTGATGGAATGGCCTCTGTCCATTTGGCTTTACATAGGACATCGAATACTTATGTAGTTATCAAAAAGTACAATGTTGATGAAAAAGAACCTGAAGAATATAGTCTCATTCAACAGGAGATAATAACTACTCGTCAATTACAACATCCAAATATACTTCCTTATCTTAGTGCATTTGTATCTGGCCATGATATTTATGTTATTTCACCTCTTATGAGTTATGGTTCATGTAGTAATTTAATTCAAGAATATTTTAATGAAGGTTTTCCAGAGCTTGCTATTGCGTTTATTGTTAAAGATGTGTTATATGGACTTGATTATTTACATAAGAAAGGATTTATACATAGGTAAGATTATTATATTATATTATATCATATTATATTAATATCAATATAATATTGTTTTATTTAGAGCTATAAGAGCAAGTCATATTCTTATTTCTGGGCAAGGACAAGCTTGTCTGTGTGGTATGAGATATGCTTGTGAAACAGTTAAAAGTGGTAAATGGCAACGAACAATTTACAATTTTCCAAAGTCAAGTACAAACAATCTTAAATGGCTTAGTCCAGAATTACTTCAACAAGACTTACGTGGTTACAATGAAAAATCAGACATTTATAGTCTTGGGATGACAATCTGTGAACTAGCTAATGGCATAGTTCCTTTTGCTGATGTCCCAGATACACTAATGTTGACTGAAAAAGTAAAAGGCTGTACACCTCACATTTTCGATAGATCTACATTTCCAGTAGACGTTATGGATATTGAACAATGTAAATATTTGTTACGTATTTGAAAAAATATAATGAATGATTAAAATTTCTAATTTGTATAAAATTAATGTTTCTAGCTGCTGGTGATGAACAAAATAAAAATTTTACACAAAACCTTGAGGTCATGGCAACTCGAAAATTTTCTGAACCATTTCATGCAATAGCAGAACTTTGTTTACAATGCGATCCAAGTAATCGACCTGGAATTAGTCAACTTCTTTCTCATATATTTTTTAAACAGATTAAAAAATCTGATACTACTCTACTAAATATCATGAAGCCTATAAAGCCTCTAAATGAACGTTTTGTAGAAACCATGGGTAAAAAAGAATTTAAGAAATATCTCTTTCGTATTTGTAAATCTTTAAATTTTTTTTAATAATAATTTTTTTTCAGGTGATCCAACTGCAGCTATAGCTTCCGAACTGGGTAATCTTGATCTTGAGAGTTACCACTGGGACTTTGAAAATACTTGATAATAGATTCAATTTACGAATTTTATTACAGTTTAATTTTTTTTTACCATAATTCAATACACTCTTTCAATTTATAGACAAATAAAATAAATATTTTATTCTGTCTAACTTTAATGTTGTACTACAGTTTTATTTAAAATTGTTAAGATACAAACGACGACTTATGAACAACATTTTTGTTTTTTAATAAAATGAGAATATACAATTATTCTATAAAGTAACCTGTGTACTGATATTTATTATACTAAAGAAATATTAAAAAAATTAATACTTAAGTAAATAAGGATTTACAAAGTTATTTTCCTTTATTTATTCATTGATCAATTGATAATTAATCATTTAAAATTTTACGACAATTTGAAAATAAGCCACGCCTTTTATCCAATATGGCGCTTTCCAAGGCGCGGGTTTATTAACCTCTCAATCATCAATGAGATGTAATATAGTGTTTGAAGCACTGTCTTATCAATCTAAATCTTAACAAAACATATAGCACAAAAATGAAGATTACAAGCATAAAATTATCATGACTATATGGTAATAATTTATTCATAAATTACTTTACTTTCCATGAAACATATTATAAATTTAAATATTGTTTTAGATTCATTGGTGATTGTAAATATAAGCAAATATTAATGTGCAAGTCCAAGTTTAAATATGATTTTGTTACCAAAAATTTTATTGCTTTTTACCTTCTGTGGTTTAATTTCTTTATCACCAGCACAAAATGATGAATTTTATGAGGAGTTGATGCTGAAACCTTTGCCAAATGGTTATGTTTATGCTTACTTCCAATTTACCACTGTGTGGGATGTACACAACAATGAAGAAATATGTGAGTAAAAGTATTTTAATGGCATTTTAATGTACAACTGTAATTTAAAGAAAGTAATTACATATATTGTACTTCTTTTAAAATAGTAAAACATACACATTTATTTCCGCGAGGACTCGCTGAGATTATAAGTAGACATCATGTTGATGAAATGCAAATTTCCTTGACAGAAGGTCTTTGGAATTATGAAAAATATGGATATCCTTTTCATAACGCTGGACCTGGTGCTGAAATTTTTGCTTGGTTTAACAAAAATGTGTTAGAGTAAGTAGCAGCAATTTAATACAAAATATAGTTTACATAAAAATTCTAATATTATGACTTTTTTATAGTGTTGATCAAGAATGGAAAGGTTTAACAAATGCTCTATCTGGTCTCTTGTGTGCATCATTAAACTTTGTAAATCCATCAAACAGCCTTTCACCAGAATTCAGCTTTAGGCCTACTGGTGCTGTAGGACGAACACCTAAATCTAGTCATTTGCGATATTCGTCTTTGCCTCGAGAGACTGCTTGTACAGAAAATTTAACTCCGTTTAAAAAATTATTACCCTGTGACTCTAGAGTATGATTTAATTTTTTATGTTATAAAATTTAAAAATTTTATATTTAAAGTTCTATTATTTGCAGAAAGGTCTTGCAACCTTATTAAACTCGGCATACATTCATAACACAAATTATCATTCAGTAGCCATTCAATTCCGTTCAGTATGTCGTAATTCTCAATGCAATAAATTATCTCTCGAATTGAAACAAAGTGTTTCTTTGGTCTATGATACTGTAACTTTTGATCATGAGGTAAATACATTTTAAAATCATTTTTTTCTAAGAAAAAAAATTTCAAATTTTAATTTGATTTTAGGATTGGACAACTCGAAAATTATTTGGTACAGGACTGAGAGGTGCTTGTCCACTTGCAATTCTTAGTAATATATATGTTGATCTTACATCAAATGGTACCATTCACACATACAAATTGGCACCTGATCCAGATTCAACTGCCGTAAGTTTAAGAGGAGGACAAGAAAATAAATTTGCTACTTTTGATGTAAGAAAACAAACAATTAATGGAGCACTTAGTATTGCTACTGTTAAAAGTGCACCAACATCTCCCAGTATTAATTATCCTCCTATTCTATATGCTAATAGATATATTATTGGTAAATATAAATTTTAATTTTAAAAAAAATTGGCATGTTCGTATAATAATCTATTTATTTATTGTAATAAAGGCTATGGACAGGAAAAAGGATCGCTAGTAACAAAAATATACAATAACCATTGGCAGGCTATAGATATTATTTTATTAGAAAATGTACCATGGTATCTTCCTCTTTTCTTGCATTCCATGAAAATATCTTGCAATGGTGAAGATATTCGACCATGTAAATTAAAGTCTTTTCTACTATTTGGCAAGCCTATAACATTAAACTGCTTCATTGATAAATTACTTATTTTTTATTTTAGTGGCGCAACAATATATTCCTGGAAAGGAAAGGAAGCAGCCTTACTATTTAGAACTCGTTTTGCGATTACCAGCTCATTCTGTAACAAAATTCTCCGTGGATATAGATTACATGTTTTTAAAGTGGCAGGAATATCCACCCGACGCAAATCACGGATTTTACATGGGGCCGGCTGTAATTACTGCGATGCTTCCTATTACTAGGAATTATACTGCATTGCCACTGGATGGCAGTACAATAGCTTCAATGTAAGTTACAGATTTTATTAAATTGTTTGTTAATTACAATAAAATTTTAATGTTTATTTTTTTATACTAAAAAGATTCATCCACTTACATGTGTATTTTTATCTTGAACTTTCGATACACGTTTTAAATTCTTAAAATCAATATAATGTTACTTGATTCAATACACATTTGTTTATTATAAAATTCAATCGAACTTTAACAATACCTCGTCCAAGCAAACAAACACAACTTTTAAAAGAAAAGCGAGCTTCGCATCCAAGTTTAGCAAGCGAAAGCATGATAAGTAAAAATGAATGGTAACATGGATTACAGATTCAACGCTACGAGGGAGGGATACCTGGTGCAACTGCGCACGGAGTCGCTGCTGATAAGCCTACCGACACCGGACTTCAGCATGCCGTACAACGTGATTTGCCTGGCGTGCACTGCGGTGGCCCTAGCCTTCGGCCCGCTGCACAACATCTCAACGAAGCGACTCGTGCTCAAGAGAATCGAACGCCAGGGTTACCTGGTGGCCCTCGCGACTAAGCTTCGCCGCCTCCTCGGCTTCAAGGAGAAGACTGCCTAGTGCTAGATCACTTTCGTTGCGCGACCTTTTTGTAAAAAATTTAGCTGTCTTCGTAACAATAAAGGAAAATGTTTACTACAATGATGCTTGTTGTATAACGCACGATTCTTGCGCAGAGACGCACTCGTAAGCATACGCCTTTTTTCAAGAGTTTGTGATAATCATTTCTTTCTTTGGTTGTGCAACTAATTGAGCTAGAGAGTTAAGGGGCCGTATAGAGGTCACCAAACGAGGCACTTTTTTTCAGGATTCATGGGTGTGCCTAGGGGGCAGTTGAACACCTTGGCGAAGTCCTCGGAGTTTGAAAGGGTGCCGATCACTCGATACTTGCCTGGCGAGTGCACGGCCGTTTTCAGTTTATTTTTCATGGCTTCGGGCCTCATTGAGCCACACCAAATTTGGGCAAAGTTTAGGAAGAACAACTGACGACCTGTGGCATCCAAACCTGGTAATCGCTCGTCTGCGTTTTCGTTCAACGACAACCACTTCTCGTACGCCTGAAAGAGTAACATTTTTATTTTGTCTCTGTTAGACGAATTAAAAAATATATAAAAAATGAGGATTATTTTTACGTACTCTAAAGGCTTGCTTGATTCCTCCGTTATCAGCGATGTTTTCTCCTTGAGTATTGACCCCGTCGATGCGCATCGATACTTCTTTCACAATGTAGTTACCGTATTGATCTAAAAGCCACATTAGTAAAGATATACAAATCAAGCGTTTCAACTTTTCAATTAAATTTTAAATTGATATTTGTTTGTTAATTTCAGAATCTTTACTAATACTTTTTATCGAAAGTTACCTTTATCCTCTAAGAAATATCAATCTAAAATTTCAATTGAAATTTCGCAATAAGTCCAAATATCGTCTCGTCAGTTTTGTAATATCGCAAATTAAAAAAAAAGACTAACCGATGAGACAGGCGGCTCTTTGATCAAACTCATTTACAGTGTCGTCGCTCCACCAGCGATGTAGGTTTCCGTCCTTGTCGAAAAGCCGACCTTTGTCGTCAAAGCCATGCGTGATCTCGTGACCAATCACTACACCGATGCCACCAAAGTTCAAGCTTCGTGGAAAATATCTGTGATAAAAGGGTGGCTGCAGTATACCAGCTGGAAACACTATTGGACAAAAGGAATCAGACCATGAATAACCCGAGTATTGGAATTGTGATATTTTTATCTAACATTTTTTTTAGTTATTTTATAAAAATTGAACATAATTACTTATTTGATTCTTATTGCGGCTGTAGTAAGCATTAACGACTGCGGGGGCGGCGTTCCAGATACTTTTGTTTACCGGATTGTCTAGTCTGTCCTGCTCTATTCTCGTCATGTGCCGTAAAATATTGAGCGTGTTCTCGAAGTACATATCTGGGTGAATAGTGACCTGCGGTCAAAAGCAGTTACCCGTTCGTCGGTTACGTATTGCTAAACGTGATCAACGAAACTTAAATGTTGATCGAAATATTTACTCTTTAAAAAAAATGAAATTTAGGTAACTATTTTAGGCAAAGTCTTACGTCTTTGTAGCGATCGTCGAGCTGTCGGTCGTCCAGAATAAAGTCCGGGTAACCGATGCGCAGCTGCATCGCCTCGACCTTCTCGCCGGCAACCTGCTTCGTCCTCGAGTCCAGCCAACTTGACTGATTGAGCAGCTCGCGAAACGTCCGCTGGATTTCGTGGGTCATGGCCAGCGTCTTTAAATAAAGAAATTAATTTGTATTGCGCCATCGTATCTCGGAAGTTTTGTAACTAAGGTGCAACTTATTACGTCGTTTTTGCTTTTCTCGTCAAAGTATTTCCTGACGAAGATCGAGCCTACCGCCATCCCCATGTTCGAGTTCACCTGGGCCACGCAGTTCTTCCAACGCGATGGCGATTTTTCCCTACCAAATAAAATGTAGTAGAAAGTCTGCTTGGCCTCCTGGAAACGGTCGTCCAGGTTGTTCACTCGGTGGCGTACGAAACGCCAGAACAGGTAGTTAGCTACCACTCTACAATGAAATTATTTCAATATTTCAAAATCAATTGAAATTTTATTAGAATATTTATAAAAAAATAAAAAAAACCTCCGAGGAGTTCGAGAAAGCAGCTTGACCAGCTCCTGCAGGTACTTGTTAGCGTAAAGGACGACCGGCTGCGAGAAACTGATCGGACGCTCCAGCACTATGGACAAGTAGCGCTGCCAATCTACCTGAGGTATCATAGAGTGCAGTTCTTCCAGCGTCATTCGCTTGTACACATCCGAGATGTTGCGTCGCTCGTCCGGTGATATCGTGATCTATCGTGAGAGAGAAAAAGCTTTAAAACGCATTTTTGTAAAACTTATACCAATACTGCGAAAAAACGTACGTTCGCTAGTTGTATTTCAAATTGAATCAATTCCTCGGCCTGGCTGCTAGCGGTTCGCACAGTGGCTCCCAGTAAAGTCGCGACTGTGATTAAATAGTTCTTGTAGGCTACCAAATAAATGGTATTAGTTGCCTGAAGAAAGTAATCCTTCGTAGGCAAGCCCAGCGTCGTTTGATCGAACTGCAATTTTTAAAATTAGTTGTCACTTGAAAAAATCGTTTCGTTCCCCCGATCACTAAAATTTGAACGCACCTGAATGACATACTGATCACTGTTCTTAATATCGGGGCCTACCCACTCGGATATGAGGACGTCGTTGTTGTAGAGTCTGAGTTGAGCGACGAGTAGGAGCCAGTCGAATTTGTTCGGATCCCAGCGCGGCCTCAGAATCGGCCAACCGCCCAGTCTATCCAGCAACTCCAACAGCGGACGCTCCATCCGCCGCTCCAATATCTCTAGGCCGCACCAAATTACAATTATTAATCTTCCTCCTTTTACACATTTCTTAACCTTTTAAAAGCTTCTCCCATATTTAGTTTTTCTTTTAATTACTGTTCGCGAGTAATAATTATTTTTTATTAAAACTTAACTACTTAATTATTTTATATAGTGAATCAAGATAGTAAAGGAAAAACGAAATACTTAAAGTAAATTCAAAGATTATGAATGAATTACAATTGAAGATACAATAAAATTGTAAAGGTTCGAATGAAACATCAGTAAGTGGCAGTGTCCTGCAACGTCTGTAACTACTTAAAACACACAGTTTAAACTTAAAGTGCGGGCCACATCTTTTTCCGCATCGCTCATCAATTAAAGGGTAGTGCAAGAAAAGCGAATTAAAGCCCGATGCCATCGTCTGTGACGATTGACGAGCGTCTTATACGCGCAATTCCTCAATTACCTTAATTATCTGCGGCCCTTGGCCGGTTCTGTCCACTCACCGTAATTCATGCAGCTGCGATAGAGGTTCTTGGCTTTGAGGATGGCACTGTCCTCTCGCTCGGAGGTCGGCTCCTCGAGGAGCTGCTTGAGCACGAGGTCCAGCGACTCTCGCAGCGTCTCAAACGTGTCGAAGCCCGCCTTGTCCTCGGGGATTGGATTGTACTTCTCCCAATTGCCGCACGAGTATTGATAGAAGTCTTTGCACGGGTCCGCCGTTCTATCCATGTACTTCAGCATCATCTTAGCTATTCAAACGAGCTTATTTTTATCTCTTTCGTATAGATTTCGTATAGACAATCAAAATGACGCGAAAGATAAAAACCTTGGGCCTTGCGAATGAAATCCTCGTTCCAGTCGCTCTTCCAAAAAGCTCGATAATCCAGAGACCCATCCTTTTCTTCGCTGTAAGACTAAACAGACAGATTTTCACGATTAACCGCAACTATCGCGTACGAAACTTTTATTGTAAAGGCTGTTTTAAAAAAAATAAGCGCCATACAAACAGTGGCGTTCATTAAATTTCTCCCTTTTCAGATTGGAAAACTATAAAATATACAGGGAAAACAGATTGAAAAAAAGTCTCAAAGGGATAAATACCGTGGCCGGGGTAAAACGAAAGGCCGCAAAAAAAGCGTTTGAAAGGCCGCGGGTAGTCTCCCCTTTTCATGCAAAAAGAGAGTCGCATTAAGCCCTCGAGGCTAATTGGCAATTTTCCATTCTATCTAACAAGGAGAGCGTACAACCTGCGGGAAACGGATTTTAATTAGGCTTTGGGAGCTTACTTTCCACTACCTAAAAATGAAGCCCCCGTTATCCGCGCTTCGTTTTCACCCGGCCCTTGTTTCAATTCAAACGCACCAATTCGCCCAAAATAATGTACTCTGCAACTATATACTTTATTGCCCATTCAAACTTAAAACTCATAAATTATAAAAGAAGCAAATATTCAGAAACTTATGCAAGCTAATTTTCTTTCAATACACGTATTACCAGAGTAGTAAAATTATTTATAAAAATGCCTCAAAAAATTGTGATACTTCAATTTGCAAAGAGCAACTACGGGAGCGCACAGCATCCCCCATAAAATACGCTCGCAAAGCCGAATATTCAAGGGTGGAAGAAAAATCCATTTCCCGACGTGACTCATCGAAATCGAGTCACCGCCGAACGAATCTTACCGACAAGTCGTCGAAGCCGCGACGGTCGTCGGCGACGGGGGGGCGCGAACGAGACCGCCAGCGGCTCGGCTGCTTCTCGAAGCTCGTGCTCTCGTCCCCCTCCTCCTGCGCCTCCTCCTCCTCCTCCGACTCCTCCTCTACGCTCGCCTCCTCCGAGCCCTCCTCCTCCTCCGACTCCTCCGACTCCTCGTCCTCCTCCTCGTCGTCGCAGTCCTCGAACTCGGCCGTAAGCCCCGCACCCTTATCTCCTCGGGCCTGCGTCGGCCTGCAACGTCATACGCTCCGTTCATACGTGGTTAAAACGCTTGACCTCCTCCCCGACTTAAGCAGGACCGGCCCGTATCGATTGGAAAGAACCAACGCTTTTGTGCACGAGGATCTCGAAGAGGATAACGACGCCTTTCCAATTCAGTCCTTATATTTTCAAGTTTTATACAAACGGCATTTGTAATTGGATTTTGGAGGGATGAAAATAACGCTATTTTAATTTCAAACGAAAATTCTAGCACTCTATTTCCAGCGGATTTTTTATCTAAAGACGCGCAAAAGTACGATTTTAAAATTGCGACATTTTCCAATTTCAAGTGAGCTTCTGAAGTCAGCGTGTAAATCAAAAGTGTGTCGATTACTCTGATGAAAAAAGAATGAGGGCATGAATGCACGCTCAGAAGAATCATCTTTTGAAAGCAAAAACAATGGCCCTATTTTTTCCACGGCGATGCAGAAACGTTTTCGCTCAACAAAAATAATCAAAAATTGCAGTAAAAATCGACAAGTTATTCTCAATTGAAAAAATAAAAATTGAATAAAAAGAGAATCAATTTATTCAGTGGACCTCGCGTCGATGCTCCATTCTCCCGCGAAACGACGCGAGCGAAGGTAGACGATCCCCCTTCGGTACGCGATTCTCGCCAAGCTGGAGCCTCCTCTCCTCGTCCTGGTTCAGCTGAGCACCCACCGTCCTATCTCTTTAATCAAAAAGTTCAACAAGTCTCCCGCTATTTGTTTATCGACATTTCTCCCGCGCCCCCGGCGCTCGGGCGCCAACTGCAAAAGTGCTTTGTTTCATTTTTCTCGTTACCCCCGGCTCAAAGGAATTGTAAAAAAAACTCTTGTTTTGCCGCTCTCAAGATTACGGGAACGCGACGCATTTGCAATTTCAATGAGCGAACTCAAAGCGATCCTCGAGTGCGCGTCGTCGAGTGCAATTCCTCCGTATGCGTTATTTTTTCAAAAGTTTCTTTTGAATAAAAAAAGCAGTTTTCAAGAATGAAAGGGAAACGAGGAGAAAAAGGAAGTGGGAATCTTTCAGATTGAGAATCTACTTTTGACTTAGGTGCGGGCGCCTTGGGTACTCCAGGAAGAATCTAATCGATCGTGTAAATAAGAATGCAAAGTGGTTTGAAAGCTTTTGATATTAAAATTTTATTTGCTTCTGTCTAACTTTTATGCAATATTGTTTTAAATTAACTGAAAAATATGAAACGACTTTTAACGCCATATTTATCGAGTAGTTGCATCACTTGTTTCGATATATTAAAGCTGAAGGGAAACTTCAATCTGCCTCTACAAAGACTGATTGCCTCGTGAACATCGGAGATGGAAGAAAATATTTTCAGCGTGTGCTGTTTTACAGAAAACTTTTCTCGAGATTAAAAATAAGGCGCATAAAAGCGGCATTCGTTGACTTTTGCCGTATTCACTTGAAACTTTCCTTGAATAACTTAAATAAAAAAGAAATTATTAAATCCTGCGTGACTTTTACTCGCGTCTTTGACAAATTAAAAAAGTGAAAAGTACCTTTGGAATAGAACGCGTAACTAAGTCTCTTTTATTCGCAAAAAACGGAATTTTTATAAAGTGACCGAAAGTTTAATTACGCGATGCGCAATTCGCGCGCGCTCAAACGTTTAATGTCGCGGTCGCGGGAATTCAGGAAAAAATATGTAGGCCGCGCAATCGCATTTTCGTCCGAAATGTAAACCACTCGCGAGCGCTTGAAAATTTCACCGCAAGCATTAAAAAATCCCTTTTCCCCTCGCTTTTCCCCCGCTTAGCGGTCGGTGGCGGTGAAAAAACCGCTTTTCTCCCCGATTCATCTTACATTCAGCCGGCTGAATCGGGTGCACCTACCGCCGGCATTTCATTGCGCGCACCTTTTGTGCCGGCTCGGCGTATAAAAAAAAGCGCGAGCGGCGCGCATCTTCAATTCAATAACGGCTAAACACACGGCCGGGCACAAAAGGGCCCGGCGGCGCGGTTTTTTCAAAAAACGCTGTTGACCCGCTTTGGCGGGTGAAAAGAGCAGCGACGGACCCCCGCCGCGAAATTCATCCTATCCGCGCGAAATCGCGACCCCAAATTGCTCCTCATCTTGGCGTGCTTGCGCCTGTGGGCGCGCCGCTTTTTCTAGGACGTTCTACCGTGAGAAATTTACTTGCGGCTCCAGAGGCAGCGGCGACGGGAGCCGCGCGCTTTTGAGGCCCTCCGCTGAATGGCCGACGCTCCGCCGCCTCGCCGCTTTTGCGCCGATCGTCCCGGCGTCGCTCCGCTCAGGCTCCATCACTCCGACGCGCTGCGCACAGAACAGGAGGGAGTCGCTGTTAACGATGCGCTCGTGCACTCTTTATTTACTTTTTTACTTTTCATGCCATTTTTCTTTTTTCTGTATAAGATTTTAAGAGTGGAATTGGATACAAATCTGTGGCTACTTGTTTTGTTCTTAGTGGCTTTTTATTTTTTTTTCAGGGGAGACGTGCATTGAAACACATTTTTCTCTTTACAGTTTTCAAAGATATTTCAAGAATATTGACGTTACTAGTAGAAAAATGACATGCTATTCCAAATTTTTTACATTTTTTTAATGAAATTTTAATCATTTCAGATTTTTTTTATAAATATTGAAAGGTGAAAAGCAGTGAAAGCAACATTTTGATAAAAATTGTTTTAAAAAAAATTTGATGAAAAGGTTTAGGGATCTTTTTGAGTGCAGAGACGCATACTATGATATCAAAGAATTTTTATCATTAAAATACGATAAAACTAGTACACACCTGACTCATATCCCTTTTATGTCGTTGAAGGGGATGAGACGTGATCAAAGATTCGGCAGGGATGAAGCTGGTCTCTATGTCTGGATGTAAAATTCTCTCAGAGACTTCCGCCTGATCGATATCATTCCTAATGGTGGCTTTGAAAAAAAATATAAATTTTAATCTAACTGTATTAGTAACGATCATTTATTCAAAGAAAATGGCTTTGAAAATGATTAGCTTCTAAGAGAACATTTTTCCCTACGAGACTAATTTAAAAATTTGATAATTCGTCCAATTTAAAATTTGAAAAGAATAAATAAAATCACATATTGAAATAAAGGAAAAGGTAAAAAATCTTACGTATGAATTCGACATCGTCATCGATAAGGGGTGAGGCGGTGGGCAGTGGTTCGTCGGCCGCGGTGTGGGCCGCACGCATCGATAATTTGCCGATTACAGTAGACTTGGAGAGGGCAATGATAATAATCGTCACGGGCAGAATGACCGCCGGGATCAGCAGCATGAACCTTATCCGCGTGCGCCAAATGTCATTGCCGCCCATGCACCATCTGCATCATCGACTCCTTCTCATCGTGCTCTTCTCGCCTGCTTCCCCTACCCTCCCTCCCTCTCTCGCTCCCTCTCTCTTGTCTCGACTCAACGATTCATTAAGATCAAGTAGTGGCGCCCATATGTTATATAGTTTCACCGAGTTTTTACAAACTCGACGAAAAGTGTAAAATGTCGATGAACCAGTAACGTCCACTTTACTACTTGTTGAAATTTTGTTATGACGACCTTAATACACGTGAAGTACTGCAGCGGCAATTCATTACATAATCATTAATAGTAGTTAGCGTAATTACGATAATATACATCGGTGGCCGCAATCGTAAAAATGTATCAAACTTTAGCTTAACATTCTTCTTTTCAAATTAAAAAAGTAAATCTGTTTTTGACTTTACTGCAATTATGAAAAAGTAAGAAATTTAATTTTTAAAGACCTAACATCTCATAAAAATGCCTGCACTGTAAATAAAGGACTGTGATGCGCGCGTAATTGATACAATAAATCTTGATAAAATCGCCAATAAAAAAATTGCTCTAATGATAAACGTTTACCCTTGAATTCTATTAAAAGCCTGTTTACCATTAATATCCCCCGGTGTAAAGTACTCGATGAATAATCGCGTTTAGCGATCAGCCGTGAACGATCGCTTATCGGCGTCCAATTGCTGGGCACCCGGCGCACATCGAAAGCGAATCCGCGCGATCGCGTCGCCCCCGAAATGAGGCGTAAAAAATGCGAGAAAAAGAAAGCGAGGAGCGATCGAAGCCGCGTCTCGGCGGGGCCAGCGGCGCTTCGTGCGGCGCCCGCCGCGCGAAATCGCGGGAGAATAAAAGCTCGCGGCCAAAACAAACGGGCCGACATTCAGCGGGCGCACAAAGGCGAGCGCTCACACGAGTGTACACAGGGAGTCGAGAGTCATCCGCTTGGGCCCGCATCGACGTCAAAGACGCGCAAGAGGAAAAGCGAGAAGGAGCGAGCGAGAGAGCCGGGGAGAGGGGCTCTAGTGCTTTTACCGGGAGAGAGCGGCGGAAAAACGGGCGAGGCCTTTGATCATGGGGCGCCAAGCCCGCCCTCCTGGGGTAGAGGCGAAAAAGTAGCGCGAATCAATCGAGAGAGGGGGGGAGCGGGCTGCTGGGGGTCAGGAGTACGTACTTGAGCCTGCCGGTGTCCTTGTTGACGGCGAGCCTGCAGGACGGGCAGATGCCGCCCCCCTGGCACTCGTCGTCGCTTATCTGGCTAGCGGTCTCCGCGCCCATCCGCATCCTGCCGCCCGCGCGACGACCTGAAGTCCGGGAGAATCCGTTAGATGCAGCCGCCCGAGCTTTTACCGCAGCCTCTCCTGTCCGTGTCGACCCCTTTTCTTTTTTGCTTTTTTTTTTATTTATTGTTTCTTCGCGAGATGCACTGCACGCGCGAGAAAGAACCCTTGAGGCGAGAGGACGCGCGCGCTCCACGGCGGATGGGACAATTCCCCCGACTCGTGGGCGTTTGAGCGGGCGCGGGGTTTGCAGAGCGACGAATCTTCAAAAACTCGGGAGGATTGTTTTGAGCGTGCTGTTTGGAGCTTCGTGAAATGTTAGGCAGCTTTTTTTTTGTTAATTCGATTTGCCAATTGATTATTCGATTGCAATGTTATCGAGTTGTGATAAGCAGACAGATATGTAGGCCTTTCCACAAAGTTTGATTGCCCGCTCTAACTTTCAATGTTGTGTAAGTAATTGAAATGTTTAATTAATAATTTTAAAAAATGAGTAAATACTTATATGCATACAGAAAATGAAGGAAATATCGACGGTGAACTACAATGCAACTTGGTTCGAACAAAAGGTCCGCTTTCAAGTAGTTACGAGCTAAGTATCAGGAGAAAAAATAAATTCATCAGTATATAATCAACTTGTAATAAAGAAGAGGCTTGAAACTCCTTGAGCGAAACTCATCGAAAATCGAGCGATTAATTATGGCTGGCGAAGCTTCAGTTTCCCGAGAATCACCGAGTCACAAAAAGCTCGGCGGGTCCGAGGGGTTTGGACTCCGCTTCCTTCTTTCCTCCTTTTTGTGGTCAAGTTTGAATTCGCGAACTCGAGGACACTTGAGGATTATTCAGTGCTCAGACGAGCTCGAGAACTCGCGCAAAGTTGGTTGAATGACCAGCAGATCGATGACAATTATGAATCGGACAATTTGCGCCGTATTTGCTCAAGTCTTTTCATCTGCTGGCCCTTGCAGCGAAGATTGCTCCTCGCAAATTATCATAAATTTATTGCAAGAGCCTTGAATTAAAAGCTACAAAAATGTTGCATTCTTAAATAAAAGTTAAACTTTTTATAGGCAATTCCATTGACTTACTCTTATTGAAATAAGTTTTTACTCCGCAGTTGAAAAGAAATGATTGAATTTATATTTTCAATAAAATCATTCCGTTACGATATCCGTTATTGCGGAACGAGCGCAAGCTTTATCGCGCGCGGAGCGAAAAATTACTCATACCTTTTCTGAAATTCCAACTCGTGACAGCAGGGGAGCGACGCACGTAAGATGCCCCGACAAAAGGCGAAACTTCAGCAAGAACAATTTATCAATTGGTTCACTCGAAGGCGGGCAAGGCCGAGGCGTCCGCCCGTGTGCGTTGGCGGGAAAATTCGAAAGCCGGGGCGGGCGCGATCCCGGGGCTTCCAGGCAGGGCCGATCGACTCGGAGTAAAAAGGGGCCGCGCGCGAGTCCCGAGCTCCGCGAGGAAGCTCCCGGGAGAAAGGGGGCAAGGGATCCCGGGCCCGAAGAGGGATGGACTGCGGGAGGATGGGAGAAAGAGAGGAGAGAAAGAGGCGATCGAGATGGTCCCCGTCGGGAGCGGGCGATTCGCGCCGACTGTCATATCTAGGACAGGTCTGAATGTCAATCTGGACGATCCGCGAGTGGGGGGCACTGGCGGAGTCTGGCGGAGGGGGCAGATCTGGCAATTAATCTATTGTAAGCGAGCGAACGAGCTCGCTTGCCGCACGGCGTGATTGTCATGTCGATGTTCTGGGATTCGCCGCCGCGGAAGCGGGAGCGAGACGGAGGAGGTCGCCGGCAGGGGTGGGGGGAAGCGTTGATTAGATTTGCTTGTCAAGGACTCGCGCTGCTTCTTTATGGAGTTACACATGTAACAGGTACGAAAATAGGGTATGAATGAGCGGCGCACATTATTGTAGGTGGGTCTCTCTCTCTTTCAATGCTGCCCATCGTGGACGAGACGAGAAAACAAATTATTTACTAATTTGAATTGCGACTGACTATGACGATCGTATAATTTGTTCTCCGGAATTACATTCTTCTGGAGATTCTCTGATAACTTTTTTCTCGTCGTTGACATTTTTAATGTAGCTTTGCTTAGTTTTTAATTTTTCTTATAAGACTGTACTCGATAAAAAGAAGGAAATTTAATAAACCGTGTCATTAGTTTTGACCATGTCATTTAAATATAATGGATCTTCAGCATCTTTTATAAGTAGATTAGCAATAGAATATCTCTTCAAAATTCTCGCTATTGATTAAATTCGGTAACTTGATAATTGATTACGGTTACATGATTCTAATCAATACTAATTGTTATCTTTTAACTGATTTAAGCCAGTGCTTTAAACTTATCATACACGGGCTTTTAGTCAATTTTTTGCGCATTCAGGCTTTGAAAGCTTTGTGAAATGACCTTTTCACAAATGAAATTAAAATGAATAAAAACTGCGCAGATCATATTAAACAACTGAAGGTACAATTTTTCGTAGACGAAGAAACACTACACAATAAGCACAAGTGGTCTAGAATTGTACAAGGCAGCCTATCGCACATGCGATCGGAAAACGCACTGATCTAGATGGAAATCGAACTCATCCAATGAAGTTCTACTACGCCCTCGCACTTGGCTATATACTTACCAATCGACCTTAATTAGGCGCAATTATCGTCCCGCGCGGCCCGTGCCGTTCGGACCTGGAGCGCTCGGCTCCGTGACGATCTTTCCGCCGGCGATTCACCTTCGACCGCGATCGATTTCCCGTCGATCGGCGCGAACTTTCGAAATCGCGGCTAACGTGTTGACGGTGCAAACGGCCAGAAATTGGGGGAATTACACTTAATGAGGCTAAATTGCACTTGAACTTGAACTCCCCGTACTCAATTTTTACGGCGACACGAACACTTCGTTAAGGGTATTAATTTCATTTCTTTTCTGAGTTCTACACTCTTTCCAGCAAGCACACAATTAAGCTACTCGATGAAATTAAATTTACAGCCAATTAGCAAAGATGAAAGAAATTTAAAGTACCAGTTCCAATGTACAAATTTACGAATCTAAATAACCATAATATAAAACAGCCAAAAATAATTTCGCTATTATTCAAAGCTTTTTTAAAACGATGATTTAACCGATCACTCTACTCACGACGATTAACCACTGCGCTAAGGTTAACCACTTTCCAAAACGAAATGAACAATAAAAATAAAAAAAAACGTAAAAACTCACGGCGTTTTTTGCATTCGCGTCGTTGCGCCGCGTCGACGAAGCTCAAATTGGCGCAGTCATAGGTGGTGGGCATGTACTCTAGGGGACCGGCCAGAGCGACGAGGTTGGAGGGCGGCGCGACCTCGACGGCCTGCATCACCGCCTCGGAGCTGCGGACTTGCTCGCGCGCGCGCTACTGCTGCCTCGGCCGGACCTCGACGCTGCTGACCGCGAGCCGCACATTTTCGCGTCGCACCGGCTGTGGGAGCGGTCCTCTCTTTCAACCGACCGCGGAATGCCGAGGACGACCGAAAAACCGAGCCGATTGTGCGACGAAACAAGAGACTTCCGACATACGCGGGCAGACCGAATTATTGATAGCACGGAGCTACGGTCGACCGTCGAGGTTTGTTTCAAATATTTTTATGCAGCGAATTGTAGCTAAATTATTTTAACTTTGATTTGATAGTAGGTATTTAAATTATTCTTATTGTATTAAATTATTCTTTTTTACAAAATAGAGGAAGAACTGAAATAAAAGATAGATTATACTTACCAAATGAAGATTTTTTAAAGCTTTGTTTTAGAAAAAATATAATTCATTATTTTTTTATGGAAACAATGATTTTTTATAAATATAAAATGAAAGAATCTCTACATATACAAGGTTCAAACTATATTTTAATAAATGCAAGTAGTTATATAATAATGGCATAATAAAAGACACAGAGACCGTTTATTTTATGGCAATTACTGATGCTTATCACACCAGATTAATTTATTTTCTAGAATACAAAAGTGTTGACAAAGAAAAGTCCTCGTTTAAATTCGTACGAATCAGTTCCCACGTTCCTTCGATGGGTCGTATTATAATCTCGTATATCTGAGGTTAATTCTTCGCTTCGCTTAATATAAGTCTTCTTTTTTTTTCGGTAATGAGTAATTGGTGGGCAATCACGGGAAGCGTTTGAGACTTTCATCATGCATTTGGCACAGACTTTGTTTACTCCTCTATTTCCATCATTTTAACTTCATCTTTCTTCTTGTATAAAACCTTACTCTATTAGAATCGAAATGAACGTCACAATCGAAGGGGAGTTGGGTTGGGGGAGGTTACAAAACGAGAAAATTTCCCATTCATTTTTTTCTTTTTTTCGTCAAAACACGTTGAAAAAACGCATATCAAAAAGTTGGTACAGATACCTTTGTACATATATACTGCTTCGTTCACTGATCCTGGGTATCGATCGTCGATCGACGCTAAAAAAAAAGAGCTCGACCCGACATGTGTGACAGGGAGAGAAAACTTGCATAGGCTCCTTCCGAAATTTCGATTTATCATTTTTCTCTATTGCTTGTCCAGTTTTCAAAGTGTCTTAACTTTTTTTATATCTTTTTTTTCTCATTACTTTTCGATATAACAACGCGACCCTCCTGTATCAAAACATTACAAAAAGGTAGAAGCTTTTACCGTATATAAAATGTGCCTATAAATTTTTATGATCTTCGTCTCGATTGATTTAAAATTTTCATTGTAGGCCGATTTACAATATTTAGTGCAAATACTACGTGATTTTATTACCTCATCGTAAAATTGACTGAAGTTGCCCCGTCGATAGATTTTTTATGAAAAGTTTTGAAATTTTGCAATCTTTGAAATAATTTTTAAAAAATTTCACAATTGACATTCGCTCCGAAGGGCACACATTTTTAATACATTTACTTTTCCTACCTTAGCCTACCGGTTATCCAAAATAGGAAAGAATGAAAAAATGTTTTCATTGTAATTCAAATTAATTGCACAAAGATTAAATCCTCTAAATTTGTATAATGATATATTAAATCGATGATAAAAAAAGTTCTTAGAACATTAAACCAATGTCAATAAATAATGATAAACACTAAAATCGCTTTAACATTCAGACTTTTCATTCTTCTATATTTATAACTACAGATTACTTTATCTTTTGATTATGCACTGGAATGGGTGAAGTATTGAAAGGTTCTGAATATCAAAGTAAAAAATGATCGTCGACTAATTGTTTAAGGTACTTATTGATTTTTTTCCATTATAAGTTTTATACATAAATTTACAGTCTATATTGTAGAATCTCCATAACTTTCTATGTATATGTATATATGTATACTTTCAGATTACGTATTATTTTGATTATTCGAAACTTTGACATTTGAAAAACTCGACGTCTCTTAGTAAGGAGAAAATAAAGGTGCAAGAAAACGATGTCTCGTAATTTCGGAAGCGATCCACTCGTAAGGCGCCTTAACATCTACTACGATTCATGTAACTGTATTATGTGTCGTTATCGCCCACGCGTTCAATTCGCGACTATCGTCGCAATTTTCATTTTGTCCCGCTGAAATGCTTCTTGAGCAGGGTGCTTAGCCTTTTTTTCGCCAGGCAGTGCGACAAAGCTGCTATCAAAATTTAATCATCAGTCGTTGTTTAATTAATTCGTAAATTTAAAAAGAAAACTTACTTTAAAAAACTATCGCTCAGTGCGAGCTGATCTACGCGACGAAGACATTGTAAAAATTGACATTGTCAAGGTGGAAGGTGAGACGTTAAAAAATTTCACGCGGTAGGCTGCACTCTGCTCTCCCCGCAGCATCGAGAATTCAACGCGTCGCGATTGGAGAAGTGTTTTTTTTCTGGATCTGGATTCGCTCGATATTTCCCAAGGGACATATCTTTATCATAATTGTTATTATTATTATAATTATTAATTACTTTGCATTTGGTTGGTTTTGATTGGTCATGTGTGTAATGATCGAATTCCGAGGGTGGCGCGAACCCGGTCGGTCGTGCAAACCCTCGGATTTTAATCGAACAATGATTAAATACCCCTGTTATTTATTCATCTCTCTCTTTCAGTCACTCACACTCCGCCTTCGTCTACCCTTTCTCCCCCGTACATAATTATATACTTATTTCAATACAACAACGTCGGATACCATAAACCTTATATACGCATACTCTAGTGCAAAATGGTATAGTACCTTGTCTCGTAAAATGTTCCTCCGCGAATTTTCTTTATTCTCTTTTTTTCTCTTTTATCTTGCCCCCTTCCTTTCTTCCGCTTTCTTCGTCTTTTTCACTCATTCAGTTTTCGTGAAGCATATACGGCGACTTCGTGTATCAAAAAAGTCCCTTTGAAACGCACGTACAGAAATATAATATGTATATAAGTCGTGTGTCGCCGAGCCTTGCCGCAAAGTGGTCTCGAATCCTTCGATTCGCCATGTACGTGTCCGTGTTTTCCTTCGTGTGGGAGCGTGTGTACAGTGTAGGTACAGTGTGTGCGTAACGGTCGAGTGTGGGTGTGCGGGTATTCGCGGGGGCGACGAACGCGCTCTTTAGTATTCTTATTTTGTCTCCCTTTTCACTTTATGCTCGTTTACTTTTTTGTGTTTCACGGTTCAGCAGATATCACTTGTGTGTAGCATATCGATCCGGCGCCGCGCCGCATTCGTTAACTCTTCACTTGTGCAAGAAATGGTACTCCAGGATGTCTTCTTCATCTAGGGGAAGGAAACAAAGAACCATAAATGATTTCACGTCGTTATACAGGAGAGGCAGTTTTTCATTTGTCTAAATGATCATTTAGTGCTCGCACTAAGGCAGAGAATTAGATGCGCTACTTATGAATCGCGCCTTCGGAAATCTCTCTTTTTATTACAAAATTTTATAATGGAATCTTTATAAATGTAAATGCGTCACTGCATCTTTATGTATGTATAGAATAGAAAATATAAAAATATTTTAGACACCTAGAATCATTTAAAAAAAGCAAGCATTTTCAAATGTATTGGCATATTATTTAAATATATAGATAAATACAGCATTACAGTACGTAAAATCGTTGAATAAAAAAAGAATGCAGTAATTACTTTGAAAGAGAAAAAAAATTTGCAAGACGTTCTCGAGTCCTACGTAAGCATCGACACACCGATCACAAAGACTGAATTCCTTACATCATCGAGCACGAGTATAAAGGGAGTAAAGTATCATGCAAAAAAGATGATCAAGATAAAAAAGAGGACATACCCTCCCTGCTGTTGTCCAGGTCGCTGGTCTGCGTCTGGGTCTCCTCTTGGGCGCGTCGGACTGCTTTATTGGGTCGCGGTGTTGGGGGATGCACAGCAAGGCACAAAAATAGTTACTGGATTACAAAAGTGCGTCGTCTCGGGTCTTTTGCTTTAATGCTTCGGCATAATTGCTTTTTTTCCCTCGCTCTCGAAGAGGCGTGCGCTCGTGCTCTCGGGTGCGACGCTTTGCCGTTCAGCCAAAATCAAAGTGGAGTGTGTGTGTGCAGCAGAACGAGATCCCGCGTGTGTGAGTGTGTGCGAGGTGGCGGGGGTGGCGTGGGCGGGGGAGGTGAGAGGGTGGCTGGAGGTGACGCAGCGAGAGGCGCGTGAGCGTGGGGGCGGTGAACGGATTGGAAGAAAAACAAGAGTGAGATGAGAAATAAAAGAAGAAGAAAAAGCAGTTGGATCGCTCGCGTACTTCGGGCTTCGACGTGTGCGCGCAGTCTTGTCGCTTTTTTTCTTTTCTCACTTTCTCGAGGGAGCCCGGCTCTCTCGAGGATCGAGGAAAATGGCACCGTCGAGTTTTGTCGCTCTCATTGCGGGTGATTACGCATGAATGTCCGTTAACGCGGTTTCACGCGGAGGAACGTAAAATTAATTAATGAACTTTTTTTTCAAAATTCCTTTCAATTTTATCCAATTATAGTAATTGCATGTGCGAGCGCTTATCACCGCGTGGCTCCGTAAATGAATTACTCTTTCTTCGCGTTCTTCTCTTTTTTTGCGATCGCGCCACGCGAGCCCGAAGTTTACGATCGACCCCCACAAGGCCAGGCTTAATATAAAATATGAGTATATTTTACAAAAGGATATAATCATGACGATAAACTGATATCGATTATCGAAGGTATTGTCAAAACGATGACGATATGCGGCGGTTAGCGCGACGGCGAAGACGTTTGCGTTACAATTAAAAACTTGTAAATCTAAAAGAGCATCAATATCTACTTTTTTTCTTTACTCGCCTCTTTTATAGTTTAATTCGTATCGAAATGTATGAAAAATTCCATCAAATGGGACGCGCTTACGTATTAGTGTTGGCGTCGCTCACTTCGAGCATAGAGTATTTTCGATAAGCCTAATCGCTTTAATTCAATAATGCAGATAAGCTCTATACCCAAAAGTATTTCTTTCCTTTTCAAAATTGCCTAAAGAACTCTACTAAAAATTGATAGGCTTATTGAAAAAGTTCCAAACTCTCAGTTGTATTTGCTACACATAATTACAGAAACTAAAATTTTTCCATTGCATAAAGACAAACAACTAACATCGAAAATACTTATACTGTTTGATACAACTGTAGCGTCAAGGTGAAAGTCAAGATGATTATTTTTTTCAAATTCAAGAAAATTTGATATTTTTTAAATGTTTTTTTACACGATTATTATAATTTAGACACGTACGTACACTTAAAATCTTATAAAAATACAAAATTGAACGTTTGCGCATCTACTTTCAGCCCCTCGGCTAGTTTCTTTAATCAGTCGATAGCATCAAATACAATTCAACGAATAGCATAAATAAATAAGCTCGTTCGAGTGATTACTTTAATATATTCTCTAGTTCATTAATTGTTTTTTCTTTTAGATTAAAGCGAGTTTTCAATCCTCGAGCAAAAGAGGTACGCTATTTTATGTTTGTGCCTTCGCTTGTATGTCCGTGACTCTAATCGCGTTTGGTAAATGTTCACGTGTCACCGGGTTGGACAAGCGAGATCTAAATCACATTTATTACAGGCTTAAGAATAAATATATATATAAAAAAACATTGACGGAAGACAAAAACGAGCTGAATTTTGACTGAATTTTTGTTCGTATACATTTGACAAGGCGAGTTGACTGAGTACATTATAAAGAAAGATAAAAAATTTCAATTACTCAGGCAGACTTACCTCGGAGCCTAATCTAACGACTAATTTTACGTTGTTCACTTTGTGAAATGTTCATGCGAATGTGCAAAAACTAAATAAAAGAATCAATTGAACAAAAAAGTATTATGCTTGTTTTTACACATAAATTTTCTTCCGACTTGGTACAACATATTACATAAATACAAAAAAGAACAGAGCAAAAAAGAAACAATTGTCTATCTGAAATCTCGCTTTCGTATCCGTTGCCACTGTGTATATAAAAAATTTTTTTCCTCAAATTTTCGTTTAATATCTAAACGAGAAAATGCGTAAATGGCACATTTGAGAATAGTATATAGTCATCGTTATAGATAATTGATTATTTACAATTGTACGGTTTCGTAAAATGCGTTAATTATACGTTGTCTAGTTGTGACACAGAGCGACGCGTATATTGGTTTTCGATTTTCATTTCCATTCATTCTCTGTGTTAACAGTTCCGTATATATATTTGTAACATATATATAATATTTATATTTATAATTATTTATATAAATATGTAAAAAAAATCTCGAGTTTACGTCCGCATGCACATGGATTCATCGATTGAATTCTCAATTTTTCTCCTCTATATAGAAAAAAAGATCGTGTATAGATTTGTAATTTAAAAAAACGGTTCTCCGAGTTTTTTAAGCCAATTGTTTATCGTGCAACAAATGCGTTAAATTTCGTTTTTTCTCACAGCTTCGACGATTAAGTTTGATACTTGTCAGAGAAAAATATCCTTCACGGATATCCACTGTGACTATTTTTAAAGAAATAGCTGCCCCATTGTTGTGGACAATCCTAAAACGAATTTAAACGGAAGAGAATTAATGTTTTTGTCATTAGCAATCCTCGATCATATGTCGAAGGAATTATTTTTTTTTAACGAAAGGCGATTACTGCTCAAACTTTTGACAATTTCAGGAGAAAAGATATTGTATATACGTATAAAGTAAACGTATAATTCAACAAATTTACGATAGGCTCATGCACTTTACTTCAGCAACATAAAGTTCAATATCTATATAGTTTGCTAGTGAATTTAGACAAATTTCCGTGATAAATAAATAAAAAAAAAGTGTTATTTACAATATATCAGAGGAAAAGAGTCATGCTTGCGTGTATGTAAGCTCAAGTTCTTTCGCAATAAGAGACTAACGGTATACGTATCCGACACCGCGCATATTCAACGACCACAGATTTCGTGCTTTACAGCTCTAGTTTAATCGTGGTACTCAAATGGCTCTTCGGTGTTACCGATAAAATACGTAAAAGTGAAAATTGTCATTAATTACCATAGTGAAAAAAATACAACGAAATACATTGAAGAAAATGGAAAATATTCAAGGGGTTCGAAAAGCATGTTCTTCGTGTAATTATAAATATCAAGAATTATTTACAGTGTTTAAAGATTGCACTTTTGTTTCAATACAGTATTTAGGATGGTTGCATTTTTGTTTAGGTAAATATAGATATGTACAATTTGATCAAAATATCAATGATATTGCATACAAAATAATTTAATAAAAAGTATGCTTATAAAAATAACTGACTTCATTAAAAAGCAATATAGCACAATATATAATTTATATAGAATTTGCATATAAGTTCAAGCTCTTTCAATATTTTATCAACAGTTTAGGTAAGTTGATCCTATTATTAGCGTGCAGCATTTCACATGTAATAAAATAAATTCAGATTCCCGAGGAGTAAAATACAGCACGTTTCGTTACAAACAATATAAAAATACAAGTATAAAAATATTAAATTTACAACAATAAATCGAACCCCTTTAATGTTCGAAATGGAAGATCATTCATTAATGCAAAAAAAATTTGTTGGTAAAATATTGTTCTGAAGAAAAAATACGGGGTAAATACTTCAAACTACTTCAAGAACTGACTTCCGAGCCAAATAAACTTCTATTGATTGCCCGACGCATGCAAAGGCTATCAAAAAGATACAATTATTACTAAGTACTAGGAATAAACATAAAGATACACATTACGTTAGCCGGCGCCCATCACACTTAACAGATAAATGTAAAAGAATGCTAGGAAATACGTGCATTGTTCATTTAACGAATGCAATGTGGAAGGTGTTGTGCGCCGGCTTTTTAGATAATCTTTTCCTTTAAAAAATATTGCATTGTGCAATGAGAAAAAATTATACCGATGATGCCTGACACGTGGACCAAAGTTTCGAAAAACCACGCGTCAGATTTCTACAAAGTTAAAAAAAAAACAGTTACAAGAAGATTCTACCATTACGAGAAAAACGCAGGAGAGGTTAGTGCTTTAACCACGAACCAATTGGGAATTTGCATGATACTCATCATATTTTATGTTTTATGATTATTTATGATTAATGAGAATAGATAGAACTTGTATTGTAGTTAAAAGCTACACACCTCTGACTTTCCATGATTTTCAAATAATACTGACATTCGATTAATTCATTAAAATGTGATATAAAACGTAAAATAAAATAATCGAAAGGAAAAATTAACTAAATATACATTTATGTATTAGTAGATAGTAATCACATTAAATTGTATTAATCCAATGGAGTTTGTTTTTCATTAAAATTACTTTTCTTACTTCTATTTTTAGAAAATACGTTAAGAATCTATTTATTTTAAAGATTAAGCCTTTATCAAAATTTGTTTGCTTTAAAACTGTTGTTAAACTTGAAACTTGCACCAAAGATACAGTATTATAAATAGACCAGCTTAGCAAATGTTATTCGTCTATCTGTAAGAAATATATACAATAACATATATATATGTACCTCATGACAGTACATTAAAACATTAAACTCTAAATGTGCCTCATAAAAATTTATCGTATTTTATGTACATGTATGAATTTATTTAAATTTAGTCAAATTAATATTTTTATGAGACTCATAAACAATAAAAAATTAAACATTGATAAATATAAAAATATATTTAAGCCACTCTTCTTTGTAGGTTTGCTCTATATAAAATAGCATAACAATTGTTACGCGCAAAGGATGCGTTCGCAACGTTTTAAGATATCGATTAAACACTGAACTAAATAATGTGACGTAAATCTCGACTAATATAAAATTGTATTAGACACTTAGTATTATAAAGTCTTGGATAACAAGTTTCAAGTTTATTAACGGAATATAAAATATATTTAGGACTTGCTCATTTCATGATTGCAGTACCAAGTGTCTTTTTCAGATGAAAAAATTATCAAAAAAAGTTAGGCGAAAATCACAAGTGTGTAAAAATTAACAAACAAAGACAAGAAATTGGTGAACCCGACTCGATTATCTCTTCAATCGTAGAGAAAATGAAATAAATCTCGTACTCTCTAAATTCTTCAAAGTTTGATGTTTTACCAGTTTTGAAACACAATGAGAGTGGCTCAATAAAAAAATCTCACGGATATACATGAACAAAATAACAAGTTGCGAAGCTGAAAAATTCGTTAACAATTAAAGAAAGAAAAAAATATGAAAAAAAAATGAAGAGACATTTACTTAAGAATTCAGAGAGCATACCTTATTTTCGTTCGTACACGTACAAGAGTGCGAGAAATAAAATCCGTGAAAAAAGTGCGAATTTGCGATTTTGTGTGTGATTGTGTGCATTGGAGGTGGGAGGAGGAGGTAGTAGAAGATATCCCCCATAGAGAATCCCTCTTTCCGCGCTACTCGATCGCAAATCCCCAATTGTTATCAATCGACGATTGACATAGCTTCGAACTGCGTCAAGGGTAGATTGTCGTCCGCGCGTTGAAAGCGAAACCTCCTCAGGCATTGGGCTCGGGACCTTAAGGCTACACGACAACAACACCAGCAACGTCTACATGACATCGACAAAGAATTCACAGGGATTGCCCATCGCAATGCGAAATGACTGTCTACTACCAGATAGGTCTTGCTGGGTCTGTTGGTTGGGCTGGTGCTGCTGGAGGCTGCTGCCGCCGCCGGAGCCGGTCCCCGTCTGCACCGACTGCTCGGAGCCGCTGCTACGACTGCGGCTGCCGGTCGACCGTTTCCCATTCGAGCCGCTCCCGTTCCCGTTGCCGCTGCCGCCCGTCGTCACCGTCGTCGCCGTGCTCTTCGGCATCGCCGGCACCACTGGCATCTGCAGTTCTGATTCAGAAGCAGAACAACAAGACTTTACATCATGCATGGCTGCCTTCAATATACGATCGCTACCCGCGCTGCTCTCTCCTATAAAAGTACACAGAAACATTTCGCCTTCCTCTCCATTTTTTCCTCGATTGGTAAACAAGTAAAATAAAACTAGTGCTCAATCTACCGTCCAGCTATCGAGGTGCTTCGCCCTCGTTAGTTTTGCTTTCCTTGCAATTTCGCTACGATGTGCGGTCACCACTAGCGCTACCCAACCATCCCATCTACTCTGGTAATCTCCTTTCTCTACAGGTTCTCTTTTCGAGCTAAATAGTCTAAATGTCTAGTTAAAGGTGAGCAGCAGCTATAGGTATCAGAGTGTTTGTATGATCGTATTTTTGAAAAAAGATTTAAGGAAGTATAAAAATAGGAAAATCAAATGATCCCCAAATGATGGTATTTTTCTCTAGGCTTGTGCACAGTCTATATTAAAATGTGCTGAGTAATGCATGACACGATCTCCAGTTACCGCTACGTGCATCCGTAACCGGTTCAAGAGTGCTAGCTGAAATACCTGAACCGCTGTGTAAGCTCTCTTCTCGATGGTATCCGTAGACCGTTGGCTCGTTGGTAAAGTTGAAGGGCATGGGACTGTAGCCCGTGGCCGAATGAGGCGCGTACGTCCCCGAATAAGGCATGTCCCAAGCGCTCGGTGGAGGCAGCGGGCCCACCGCGTCGCAATCAAGCTTCATGTTGCTCATCGCAGAGCACAGGTCACCAAATATGTAGTAGCACTGTTCGGAGAAGGTGATCTTATTCACGGTGTGCCTGATGAAGCCTGCCTTCAACATTAGCGAGGCGTACTTGCGAGCGTCGCGCCTGCAATGAATATTCATGGATTTAACAAATGTTTTAATCAATATTTATAATATTAAAAAAAGTTACATGAAAGTTTTGAAACCAACCTATCAATAAAGCCTTTAACGTGTGTGTGAAGCCAGTCGACCACGTCTGCACCAATAAAAGCGTTGGGTATGGTAATCTTGAGCCACATGCGGTCGCGGATTTCTAGGCCCGAGTCCGGCCGGGCCATTGCGCGAACAATCGTCGGCATGTCCGTATTGACTGACAGATCCAGCTCATCGAATGGCCCTGAGAACAAATTCATTACTGTCCTTTTAGTAATATTGTCAATTCTACTTTATTCCCGGCCAATTTAAACTGTTAGAAGTGTATCTGTTTTTGGTTTTCTTAATGGCTACAAATGCAAAGTAACGTCAAAAAAATAAAAAGATGACAGTAAACAATTTTTGCCAAGATAATGGTATAAATATAATCAAATAAAAGCAAAACATGTCAAGCAATGTTGTATGAAACAAAAAGAGTTAAGAGTTAAGATTATTAATGTTTTAAAGTCTCTACAAAAAATTTGATAAATTAAACAAATTTTTCAAAATGATAATTTAAATCCAATGCAGACGAGTTTAGTCACAAAAGCAGTTTAACGCAGTTGAAATTCACGAGCAAAGGTCCAAGAAAGCAGACTTACGCTCAGTGTCTGGTAGCGTACTGGCCAGACTGCTGGACGTGGAGGTAAGGGTAGTTGCACTGGGCGGCCTAGGAGGGAAGCCTTCACCCCGAATAGCTGCTGTATGAGCAACCCAGGCACCAGGGTCAATAGGTCGCACCGGCTCTGTCCGCGGGATCGTGAAGTAACCCTTCGGATTTGGATCCCAGCACTTGGCAACTACCAACTTTATTGGTCTGCAAGTACACATGATTAAATGGATGAATTTAAATTTACATTGTTTCACGGAAATTTATCAAAAATAATTTCGAAAACGTTTAGTACATTTAATTAGAGAAGAACTTACCCGGGTTTTTGTACGACCTCGCGTAGCACTCGAACAGCCTCGTCATTTGACATGTTTTCAAAGTTAATGTCATTTACTTGCAGAATCATGTCACCTGGCTCTATACGACCGTCTAAGGCCACTGCACCACTATTAAAATAAAATTAGATTAAGTACAACTATAAAACAAAGAAAAAATTTGATTAACGTTTACAAAAAAGTGAATTCTGTACTAATAGAACAACACTTATACAGAACACTTTTTTGCAATGTGAGTTTAAAACACTTACCCTTTCATTATTGAACCTACGTAGATTCCGCCATCTCCACCTTTATTGCTTTGCCCAACGATACTAATACCAAGAAAATTGACTGTATCCATATTTAAGGAGACCGTTATAATATTGAGGGACATTGTGCTATCTGTAATACTGCTGAATGAAGATGTCCTAGACATGGGTGGCAACCTGTGACGCCGACGTCTTTGAGGTCTGCGCCGATCTGCAATAGAATTAGATGTCTTTGTAAAAAGATTCTTTTAAAAAAACTTAAAAGAAATAAAATCTTTTTTAATGAATTATTTACCAAGCGTTGCTCTGTCAACTGCACTGCTCATGTTAGTATGCCTTCCAGTTGTGGAGGTAATTCTACTACTGGCATCATCGTCCGACTCCAAGAAAGTCGTTGTCTCCAAATCGGAACTTAATATTGACGCTGACTCGTACCCAAGCCCAGAGCGATGCTTCGAGTGACCATTTATACGTAAACCTGCAACATCGAAGATAGAAAGGAATATTAATTGCCACTCATAAATCATAAGGAAACAACTTATTCTCTGGTGATAATAAATCTATTCTTCATATTTCAAGAACATTGTACCGTTATATTTGTTGTATTTCTCGTATTTGTCCGTGTGATGTCTCGACGACTTGTGCAAGTGGTGTCCCTGCCTGCTGCTGATGATGCTCTCGGTCTCCGTGAGCGTGTCGTCGTGCGACAGAGGTAGGGGCGGACGAGTAGTGTGGCCGGGCGTGACATGATCCACCCGGTCGTGTTTCGGGTCCTGGTGGGGCACCGTGTCCGTGCACTGGGACGCGCCGTCCGACACGTTGCTACCCTCGGCCGAGACCAGCTGCAAACATTGCGATCGTTAGCGCGCCGCCGCGTTAATGGAATAATGTCGTGCGCTACGCGCATTATTCAATCTGATATTTACCCAAGAGACGACTCGGCCGTTGAAGCACGGGAGATGGGCATCGTCGTCGACTATCTCTTCCTTCACGACCCTGCGCATGCAAATTAATCAGGTCTTTTGTTACTTTTATTTTATGACTTGCTTTGTGAGCATGATTTTCGTAAAGGACATGGGAACATTGGACATATGATTTTTCGACTTTCAGTCGCGTGTCGTGCTGATCATTGCTGCTGTTTGTAGAATGACGTAGTATTTAATAAAAAAATGTTTATTGATCATAGAATAGTTCTTTTATCATCATCTACGGAGAACTGAGGCTATTTCTAAGTTGTTCTCAGACAGCCAAAAACAATTTACTTTTTTCCTCGGAGCTGAATTAATCAAATTACGTCAAGAAAGCAACAATGATTCGCTGACAGTCTGACACACAAACGGCCAAACTCGCCAGTTTTTGTGCGCACTCGTATGCGGTGGCCTTAAATGAAAAAAAAGAAGAAGAAAAAGAAAAAAGCGTGCGACGGGGCCTCATTGATTGATAAAGCGCGAGTTCGACTCGCGAGAGCGCCCCTCCCGTGAAAGCGGAAAGAAAGGCGCAGGCGGCAAAGGGGATTGAATGGATCGCGCGTACTCGCTCACCGCGGCGGGGGGTTGAAAATTTTCGCGCGAGGTTCGGGCTCCGCGGCAAAGAGGCGACGTTTTCTTTTTCTCGCGCACTCATTAAAACATTACATTTGAGCGGGCGCTTGTGTGCGCGCGCACGGCGCTTAATGCGCGCACACGCACATTCACGCCGGGCGGCCCCGCGCGAAACTTTTAAAAACCCATTCCCCCTCCGTCTCCTTCTCCTGCGAGAGGCGGGCGGGCTCCGCGGCTGCAGGAGCGAGGAGACAAGAGCCCCGGAGGTCAAAGCGTTTCGCCCCGACCCCGAAAAAGGGAGAAAACGCGCGCGAGTTGCGGAAGGCGCAAAAAAAATTTTAGAGAAAAAGCGCGCGCGCGGGGGCGGGGCGAGAAAAGGAAAAACGCCGAAGATCAAAGGAGCCTGAGAGCCCTATCAACATCGGCGTCCACGTAGGTACGCGCGCGTACGCTGGAAAGGGACGCGGCGCAAAGAAAAGCCGCATCCCCCGCGCGCCTCGCGCACGCCCAAACGGCGCGCGCGCAAAAAGAAAGGAAAAGCGCCGCACGCGCAGCCGAAGGACGAGGGTAGGTGTGCGCTACGTTCGCGTGACGGCGGCGACGGCTTCGCAAGCCGTCTTTAATCGTCGCGCGAGTCCTGCCACGAAAATGGCTGCGGTTTCGGCATTCGCCGGCGTTTCGCCGGGTTATTTACTCCGCTTCGGCGCAGCCGACTGATTTACCGCGCGAGTGGCTTTATTTTTTTGTACATCGAAACTCGCCGTGATTCGCTCGCGTGTACAGTTTGCGAGAGTAAACAGACTTCGGTTTCAACGAGCAATTGAAATATTTAATTGGCGCTGCTTGTGCAACGAGTCAAAAGCGGTACGAGAGGCGCACTCGTGAGATTTCGAAAGACGTTTATAGAAATACAAGCGGTTCAAGTCAATGTTTGAACTTTTTTGCCTTTCGCAATATTTTATTTAATAAACAGCGGGAAAAAATTCGCTGTCGCGTGTGAATTCAAACTGATTTCACAGAGTCGCTGCGGTGGTGCGACTCGTCAATCTTGATGAAAAAAAGCGTCAAAAGATTCAGCGCGATGAATTACAATCATTAATTGAGCGGATGTGTCAATTAATACCTTTGTATCCGGCGCCCGCGTTAATATGGACGAGTAATTTTGGTGGGGGCGGGCGGTTTGTCTCCCCGGACAATCGGATGCGGTGCTTCAATTATTAATGAACCACATGCGATTATTTAAATCGCGACAACTGGAGTTTGTCGCGAAAACGAGGACGGGGGTTATTTAAAATGCTGAATATGTAAAGGCGGGGAGGAAATTTACAGTGGGGAGGTTGAGTGGCTCGATCGATAATGCTGGTTAAATAGTCCAAAAAAGCGGTGTTTTGGCAGAGATTCAAGGGATTCAAGACAGAGACAGGTGGACATAATAAAAACCCTGAGAGAAATGGATACAAAGTCTGCTCGACGTTGATACACCGTTTCTTTTATCAGAGTAATTGCAGTCGGCAATTTTTTTTATTTCTCCTTTATCCACATGAAAATTGCCAGCAATTCCCGAACTGTTATTACTCTATTATTTTTTCAAGTATAATTGTTTTAATTGCGAGCAGTAAAGAGAGAAAACAGAAAAGAGTCTGTTAAATTAAGTGGTATTTACGATACAACTAACTGCAATAACACGAAAATAATCCCATTCTAATTTCTTTACCAAGCATACAGATGTTTGCTTTAAGAGCAGATCAAGTGAAAAATTGGTAAGAATGATCTATTGAATACAAACATTGGCCGTCGACAGATTTATTTTCCGCCACGAATTCACAGTTGAATAAAGCAGAAAGCCTGGTACGGATGGAGTAGGAAGCACAATCGCTACTATAAATTCAGTTGCAGTTTTAAATTCTATTTTCATTTTCAATTTATAACCCATCGTATCGATGATTAGCATTAACTGATCAAATCATTTTAGAAAGTTTCTCTTTTTATTGCTAAGCAAGAGATTTGTAGATAATTGAAAAACGAACTTGAAAAAAAAATTGATTCAAATCGATCACGCGTGCGATACGGAAGTGGGATTGAAACTTCTTTTCTATTGTTTTCGATTTAAATGGAACGATATAGATAAGATTAGATTTATCACGTGTGACGTCCGAGAAATTAACATCTGCATGCTCCAATTTGTTGTTTTCGGTTCGTTAATAAAAGATTGGAAAAAACTTCTAAAATTCTTTATAAATTGATCGCTCCCGGTTTTTTATTACTACTACGTAACGACTGGAGATTAAAAATAATGCTAATGAATGGAATCTTAATTTACAGCAAAAACGAGTAGTATTTGCATATTCAAGAACGAAATAATAAGTATTTTCTGCGTCCACAAGTTTAATTTACGAGATAATCATTTACAAATAATGTCGTAATAGTATGCTATTTGTTAAATATATTCTTTAACTAAGGATAATAAAAAATTTATATATTTAGGATTTTATTTGATTAATAAGAACGCTATCTATAGTTGTAAGTATTTACATAAAAATAAAAAAATTGGATTATTTTTACTGTGTAAAACTTGTCGATTTTTAAATAAAACTTGAAAATAAAGTGCCGCGTGTAAAATTGAAACGATATCTGTTTTCTTTGTCTGCAGTAGGTGTCTGAAGCACTCTGCTCCGAAACTCAAAACTCAAGGCAAAAAATAGCAAATCCATTAAATAATTTTTGGACTCATCGAGTTTGTCTATAGGATTGTATACGAAAACGATTAATGAATCCCGGCACTTAGGAGAGATCCTCAGTTAAAGCATCTTTCTCGCATCCTGCCGAGTAACTACCACAGCTTTGTTAATTGTTCATTTTTCCTACAACAAAGACCGTCATTCACTTTCCGGCGGTACAATGAATGGTTCAATCACAATTACTTTAGAAAAAAGCGATACCCGCGATTGTGAAACGAGGCTCCAAAACGTGCCCATCGCAACAGAGAGATCCTCGAGCGCCGGCATACAAAGAGCGCAAAAAAGCATCTCTTGCAAGAGCAATACGAAGGAACACCTTGGCGATTCGACGTTCCCGGCGATGATACTCCGACTTTCGCTGATACAATGCCATCGCTCGAGCAGAGAAAAAGGCGGGGGAGTTTACACCCGAGCAGATATCCGAGCAGATAGCCGAGCAGCGGCGAGAGCGAGGAAAGAAGGAGAAAGAGTAAAGACAGGGGAGCGCGAGAAAAAGCGAGAAGAGGCAGCGATACGCCGGGAGCACTCACCCGAAATCGTCGTCCATCGACTTGAAGAAGTACTTGTAGTTGGGTCGGTTGAGGACATTCTTGAAGTCGGCGAGGGTGACGCGCTCCGGCGAGATGTTGAGCTTGACGAGGTACGGCGTTTCCTCGTCGTCGATGTGGTAGATGATCTTGGTCTCCTCCATGGCTCTCCCGTGCGGGCGGGCGCAGCCGCCGATAGCGCGAGCGAGACGTAGCCTGCGACGCCGCGGAAGACGTAAACAGGCGCGCTACCTTCGGGCGGGGGAGAGCGCGAGCGAGAGAGAGAGAGAGAAAGAGAGAGCGAGGGGGAGGGATTCGGGCGCCCGCTCCCGGAGGCCAAGTTCCGCCTCGGCGACGGGGAAGCTGTCGCGCGCGCCTGAGGACGCCGCGGGCAAGGACCTCGACAGCGGCGGCCCTCGCTCACCTCCTCCCTGCGGCGGCGGCGCCGCCGCCTCCTCCTCGTCCTCTTGGGCGATTTACTCCTCGGCGAGCCAATATGGCGTCGGCACTTTCATTTCACACTCTCGCGCGACGGCGAGCGCACGCACACACCCACGGCTCTCCGCGGGCACGCACCTATGTGTTTTGCCTCTTCGGCGCGCGACGCACACACACGCGCGCGCGGCTCTGCGACGCGTGTACGCGGGGACGAGCGGCGCACTCACACGCGCGCACGCGCTGCACGGCGCTGCGAAGGAAGGGCGGCCGAGCGTGGGCCTCCTCCTCGGGGCTTGGGGCTTCCTCGCGGGGGCGCGCCGCCGGCGACGATCATCGCGGCCTGGGGTGACGGGCCGCCGGCCAGCCAGCAACCGCGCCGGCCCCTGAGACTCCCATGTGCCGAGCGTCGTCCTCCAGCAGCACTGTGCCGGACTCCTGTCTTCGCGCGAGCCTCCGCCGCAAAATTAAAGGGACGACGCGAGCGCGACCGCGAGTCGCCTCGAGGCTGTACCGCGCTTCCACTGCACACTGCGAGCGCGTGCGATCTGCTTGGGCTCCCGCGGCTAGTGCCGGCGTCGTCGAAGACGCGCCCGCTGCTCCCGGATAAACGGACACCTACGACGCCCGTTGAGGCTGCTCTCCGGCGGTCAGAAGGTCGTATCCGAGGCGAGCGCGGAACATGGCGGCGGCTGCACTGAGAGTCTCGGAGCCAGCCGTCCAACAGCAGCCCTGCAGAGCGCGCGCACGCCGCTTCGCACGCCCCCTCCTTCCCCCACCAGTCACCCGCGCACGAGTAGTACGAGGACTCGATTGTTTATGTGCGTGGGTGTTTTGTTTGAAACATCGGCGATGCCCCCTTTACACGCCACCTGTGCAGGCGCAGCAATAATTTGCAATTTTTGGCGATTTTTCGACGAATTTTTCACCGACGGGGTGCGGTGCGGGGGTGGCTGATAAACTCGAGGTCGCAAAAATTCCGAGGCGCTAGCGACGCCTCACTTTGCGGCCCGCGGGGGTGTATATGTTACTGTGAATTGTGATTTCGTGCAGGGTATCAAATTTCAGAACACTTACTAGACTTTGATAAGTAGGAACTCTTCATTGCCATCGGATCTTTTTAAATTATGTCTAGATTGCCGACATTCTAAATCACCAATTAATTCGTAAATCTGAATAAATAGCATCTCTGATTCTATCTGTAATTAATTATGTAAAGATTTGTATATAAACTTCTGCGGCTATTAGAGTTCAAAATGTGTTTTACTTGCAGGTCGATTAGGTCAAAGTATGAGAAGAACAGCTGCTTCAGTACCGACCTACCGACCGAGAGGTGACACATGGCAACGAATATAGACGCTTATAGAAGAGTACGTTCAAATGGGCAGAAGGGGACGAATCACTGGGTAACAGCCTG
>UXGC01000882.1:0-47114 GCA_900480045.1 Eurytoma adleriae
GGCGGTTTTGAGCAACTAAAAAATTTTATACTTTAATGTCCTGCTCGAACCCGTGTTGGGCGGTACTGGGCGATGGGTGGCGCTGCGCAACTCTCCTCTATCTCTGTAAACGTTCTTTCTCGTTAATCAAAATTCTGATTTTTTTTTCTAACAATATGCTTTTATTTAAAAGTAGTGCACTATTAAAGAGAAACAAAACATACTAAACCAAAGAAGTTTCTAGTCATTGCATAAAATCATAGGTATAGAATATGCAAGACAGAAAGAGAGAAAGCAAGAGAGAGCGAGGGACTTTGTTGAAGGACTTCCGGTTTGAGTAGGCGATGTGGCTGGAATGTCCGCTGCCGGTGTTTGCCTCGATTAAGGAGAACCATTATTTCAGATAAAACTGGCCGCCGTTGCAGCCTGGCTATACCCTGAATTCCATTCGACCCCATGACTAATCCTGCAAGTATATCAGCGTAACCGTGAGCCCGACTCCGCTGGTTCACATTAGAGCCCCTGACATTGAGAAACCGATCGTCTCTTTTTTGACTCTATGGAAACTCGCTTCGAAATCTTCTTCGAATGTTTGGATACATGTGCACGTAAAATACAAACCTTCTATATTTTATTTCGATAGGATTCCATTAAGAGGCGCGGTAGCGTCTCGTGGCGTACGAGGCCGCAACTCGCGCCTCTATATCCGACGATTTACGAGTTTTAAGTTAGCGGATTTTATATAATTACATTTATTTTAATTTTATTTTCTTAATAATGTATAGTAAGGAGTGTTCTTTTCAATACTTAAGTCAATCTTTAATGTAGAAAAAGTCCTTTGTAAAATGATTGACTATTTCTTAAAATAAGCACTTTTATCTTTATGATTACGCGATTCCTTTTTCGTCTTTTTGTTCAATGTGCTTTTGGTTACTTTTCTAGTTATTCTTTTTTATCAGTCTAGTGTTATAATAATATATGTGTACATATATATGTATGTGCACTAAAGCTAAACTGCAGAAAGGTGTGGTAAAGCAATACCGTGCAACGACTTCACATCATCATTGGCATTGTCGAGATAGATTTAGATAGATTATTGATAGGTGGACATCTAGGCATTTAATGGTTAAATTTTTGACAAAATTCACTGAAGTGTTGCGCTTAAATTAGTTTGATTTGAAGATCTAAATTTTTATTTAAAAATTATAACATTTATAAGAATAATAATCAATTATTGATACCTGGACTCGTGAAAATTTAAAAAACAATGAAAGTTTGCTCCGCGAGCTTTCGTAATTTATTACATTGCCTAATGACATTTCTGGGTGGCAATACCGGAAATTATTTAACAACGTTTAATTTGTTTTGATTTGTAAAATATTTTATTACAATAAATTGTAGTTTTGCAACAACTGAATAGATTGATTGTACTTCAACCTACACTCAGGAGAGAAGAACTGCATTCATCTCTACAACTACCTAAAATAGTAAAAATAGTAGTACAATAATTAATTGTAATTTGTAATAAAAGTCATTATTCGATTTTAGATGTATTTTTTTTTACTATTATTTTAAAGCTGGAGAGCATCAGACCTCGTAGCTCTACGAATCTCTGACTTACTTTTGTTTTATAGGAAATAAATGAAAAATTCAAAATTAATGTAACGTATCTTCTACATATTTACACTTCAATAGATAATGTTTAATTCAGTTCAACAATAGGAGATAATTTCATACATTATCCCCTCCCGCGCGTCACAAAAAATGTCGCATCACAATAAAGTTCTCTTTCATCCGAGAGATATCATATAAAAAACAGTAATGATTACGAGAATGATATCGGGGTTTAATATAGTGTTAAAATCACTAAGGCAAATGTATATGATCAAAGTGATAAATGACTTTAAAGCCAGAAGATTGGAGCGCTGCACGAAGGGGGCATTCTTATCAAACTGTTTCATTAAAGCAAACAAATAGTTATTGTGCGTCAACAATGGAAGGAAAGGGGGAGGGGGGAGGGAGTCCTCTTTATTGAAAAGGATCGAGGAGCGAGCGTGACAGAGCGAGGTCCGCCGAGAACGTTTCCCATGAACGCCGGGCCCAAACATTTGGCCCAATAATAACACTAATTTCGTCTACGGAGGAAACCTATTGTCCGGCCCGATGTGACTGCAGCGGATGCGGCTCTCTTGATCTACACGTGCGCGTACGTATATCTCGCCCCCTCTCGCTCTCTCTCTTTCTCTCGCTCTTTCACCTTCGTTTTTTTTACATTCTCGTGATGGACGATCACACCGACGTAGACCGGATCCTTTAACTTCCTCCAAAGGGTACAATACATTGTACTTAAATGTCGTCGCACCTTGACGGTACTCATTTGATTTTGCTTGAGAACCTTCACGTGAGAACGCACGATATGTTCGCCGTTTACCAGGTGACGACAATTTTCAGTGCATGAATTTCATCATTTGGAATACATACTGCACTTGAAAATAAAAATCTTAAAATTGTGTTGCTGTCAAAGATTGAGACTCCGCATATTTTTGCACTCTACATAATTTGGTTATTAATCTATAATAAATTTAATTGAAACAAATAAAAAGGTCAGGTCAAGTGCGAGTGAGACAAAGCGAAAGTCGCTCTACGTATTTGTACCTACATTTACAGCGCTATGCGTGTGTCAGTATACCAGTCGCTGTTTTGACTTCCTACGGAGGGATAGAACTCCCTTATTAATTACTATTATGAGATGGTGTAGCTGCAAAAAAAAGCACTTACTTGGTTGTACATATTCGTCAGTTTTTTTTAAAAAAGTTACTCAACAATTGTACGTACACACAAACATCGCACAGCCGAAGGAATTTCACGTGATTGCAATGAAACAAAAAACAATAAGTTACATTCGTTTCCTTAACCGCTCCCAAGCGACGATTTCGTAATCCGCACTTTCGTTTTTCACTTCAATCCCCGCGCGACTCGAAAAAAGCGCGCGTAAGCACCACATCCACTCGCCGGGCGTAATCGCCGCTCAAAAATTTCCACGGGCGACAATGTTTATGAAAGAGCGTGGGTGGATCGTCGAGAGGCGAATGAAAAAAAAAAGCGAGTGCACGAAGGAGGAAGTGAAAAAGTGGAGCGAGCAGTGGAGCCCGGCGTGTACGAGAGGGAAGGCGTTTTGTGCGCGACAGGACAAATGGTAGATTGTATTCAAAGAGAGGCACGGCAGGAAGTAGGCGTTCAGTGGAATTCGGCCAAGGTGGAAAAGCCAGGCAAAGGTGGAAGTCAGCCATTAGGCCTACGGCTTTCATAATGAACGCCGTAGCGCCTACGTGCGAGTGCAGCCGCGGGGACAAGTGCGACTGCCCCGCTCGGCGCGAAATCTCCGGGAAAGCACGGATTCGAGCAATTGCCCATTTTAAACCGGCGCGGACGGATTTTCGTGATTGTTCTCTTAGCGGCGAGATAGAGTTCAGCTTCCGAATCGCGGCATTTTTAACTTGTGTGACGATTTGAATAATTATCACTATGGGGAGAAAATTCAGGGGTGCAGTTGACTTTTAAACTGTAGATTTTATAGTAATTTTTATTAACGATTTGTGAACTCTGGTGTAGGCTGTGAGGCCCTATTTGGCAGTAGAAGAAAGTCATGTTTACTATTATCAATCAATAGTGTCGATTGAATTTTCGCGAAATGAAGATTTAATCGGTAATGTATCGGTAAAGAATAGTGCCTGATAAACGTAAAACGGTGACATGCGGTGCATTTTTTTATTAGCCTCTGCTGCCTGTTAAATTTATACCAGACGCATTGTAAAAATCATCAGAAAAACAATAGATATTGGAAATCGCTTTCCAATCCATTTAATACCGATAATAATTTAGGAAACCCTGGTAGAAAATTAATCATAAATTGGTTAATTTATGGTCAATTGCCTTCTTTATTAACCAGTTATGGACTTATGGTCAATTTATGGTGAATTTTCTACCAGGAAAGTGAAAAAAATACTTATTATCATAGTAATAAAATAATAGACTCCCAGACAAATGAAATAGTAGATACTTATAGTAGTCAGTAATAGGTATCGAACCTCCGGGTCACAAATTTGATTGAAACTTCAGGAGACATTTTCAAAAATGTATAGAAATTATAGAAGTTGAAGGTTTAAATCCTAATTCTCAATAGTGACGCTAGAAATAAGAATAGTGATCATTTTTAACGGATGTTCTTCATTCTGTTCATGATCATGAAATGAAAAACTGTAAAAAAATTAAGCCTTGTTAGATTAAGAAACGTTAATTTGCTCCTAATTTCTCGGTAATCAAAGTCAAAGATCGATAATGCATTCATTGGCAATAAAACTTAGCAATTCAAATTCAAGACAATGTAAGTAATTTTTAAAATAAAGTGCATTACAGAGATTTTCATTGCAGGGTTCTTTATCATTGGAAATGATCATTCGATCATAATTCATCATATTCTCAAATCAGGATGCTAAGACATCAAATCAAACTAGCGATCGATCAAATTGCGATTTTCTTATCACAATTTGTCCGACAAATCGAACACTATTGAACTACATAACAATTCGATTCATCTCCATAAACAATTGCCCTCGCGCCAAGCAACGCCGCCTCTTATCTCGTCGCGCGGAAAAGAAACAATAAAATAGCCCCCGCAAAAAAGAGTTCCCAGCGTAGTTACTCAGAATGACGCGACGATTTGCATACTTCATAAACGCTTTTTGCCACTCGTTTGTCAGTTTATCCCTCAAAGCGGGCAGCGCTCATTTTTGCGCCGACTACGGGCGCAGCGTCCTTTGTTCACCGGAGCATAGAAACGGCGGCTCGCGCGGGAAGAAAAACCCGGCGGCACAAAAGCAAAGAAAAAAAAAAGAAAAGAAGCAGCAGCAACGAGTCGAGGCTCCGGGCGATCGCAGAGCGGACGCGCCCGCCGGCGCAATATCTCAATCGGGCGCGGCGCTCGCGGAAAGTGTATATCCTTGCGGTCTCGCGCGAGGAATCGGCGCACAATGGGCGCGCACGCAGGCCCGCCGGGCGAATAGAATATATTTTTGCGGTGTGTCGCGGCGCGCGTCGCCCGAGCATCGAGCGTGAAACCGCAGCGCGCGCGTAATCTCGGCATCTGTTGCTCCGCGGCCCCGCTTCCTCTCGCCGCCCCGCACACCTATATCGGTATATGCATATATCGATATGTGTAGATATCTATATATTCACGTGATGATACGTATTTATTTGTGACTTAGGACAGTAACGATCCGACTCCACTGTTTGAGTTTTCAAGAAAATACAGTTTTAATATTTGAATCAATCTCTAAGATCGAAATTTATATGCTAAGCTGCAATACCTGTCATGATTTATTAAGATCGTTAAAATCTTTCGATATAAGTGAAACTGAATAGAATAACGCATCGATGTATCGTTATAGTTAAACAAATACAGGTAAGTATCGCAAGTTAGGCCGTTATTGCCGTAACAAGGACGGAGTCGTTTTTCGGATAACTATGCTATTTAAGCTTATTAACGACTAAGTTAAAGATTTGATGGTCAGAACGAGAATACAGGATGACAGTAAAATTCGTCAGAAAGGCTTTTACTGTTCGTAAGCAATTCCGCACACAAAGCTATAAACGCAAAATTTACAAAAAAGTTTACATAGAGCACACCATTCAGACCTGGTACACTGATGGACTTTAAATCGGTAACTTCCGCTTCACTGTCTAATAGTTTATCAATCAATGATGTTACTAGATCTTACTCCAGAAATACGAATGCTCCAACCAGATTAAGCCGCGAAACGGAAGTTACCAAATTAAAGACCATGCGATGTACATCTATAAAAACGATTTATGCTATTAAATTGCAGAGTTAGGTCGTTATTTCTCTGTCTTTTAAAAAATCGAGTTAGGTCATTATTTAGTAATATCTGTGGTATCTGTGAAAATAGTACGTTTCCAACTTTTTTCGATATTTGAGGGGCAAAAGGTACCCCTAAACTTAAAAACCCCGCAATAAACTCAACTTTTGCAAAAAAATGGAGTTAGGTCGCTATTGCCCTAAGCCATAGATAATCATATATACATACCAGGCCCGTCACTTCAGCCGGCGCGTCGATCGCGAGGCGGGAAACTCATTGCCCAAGGCTGCAGTGCGCGGGAGATTGGCGGCTATCTCTATCGCTGGAGCGAGGAAAAAGGGTCGGGGTGCACACGCGCCGCGTCCGCGGTAATTTATGTGCGTAGCTCATTTCGCGCCTCGGCCTGTCGGAGTATCGATTGGCCGCTCGCCGCCGAGCGACGAGATATGGGCGCGGAGAAAAACACCGCGCGAGGGTCACGAGAGCCGAACGCGAGTATAGAAACGACATTCTCTCGGTGCCGCGCCGCTGACTCGTGCACTCCCGTTGCACGCGGGGAGAGAAACGCAGCCGAGAGCACAAGCTGCCTTAGAGATGGATTGCGAATTTCGCCTTGGCCACTTTCGAGCGCTCGCGCGCGAATCGCGCTGCCTTGGCGGGGGCTGCGACCTTGAAAACTACCCGAGTATGAACTTTTTTTGTGAGATGCGGTCGATGATGTTGGTGTACCGTTTGAGGCGTGTGTCTCGATAGATTAAACTTTTTTTTTACCTTGGGTAGCAAGGTAATTTTGTATAATATCGAACCTAAAGTTATATAAACAAATTAATTAAATAAAATTTTACCGTAATTGTTGTATTACATGCAAACTATAAATCAATGAAAAAATGTAATAACAAGGAAAGGTGGAGCATTCATAAATAGGTCAACGGGGTAAAATTAACAACTGGACTCTAATGATGGGTCTTCTTTTCTCGTGTAAAAGTTGTTCATCGTACTTCATTGTTGTGCTACAAAGCGACCATTTACGAATCATTTTTTAAACGATTTCGACAAATGCTTTGTTTTAGTCATAAAATGAACGAAAAATCGTTTGAAAAATGATCAAAAAATTGAATATATTATATTTGGAAAAGTTAAAAAAAATTTACAGATCCTTTGCAATAAGAATTTTCGTTAAATCTATATAGTAAGATATCGTTAAATGTACTAAAAAATTAAAAATTTTAAATAAAACGCAATATTTGTTTTTACAATGGAATCCGCGGTGGAACATAAAGACATTAAAGCATCCACTCGATTTGATGAGGCACACTCGAGCGAAAGAATGCCCGGCAAATATCACTGGCTCGTGCACTATAGTTATCCATAATACATGATCGCGCAGCCCCGACAGGATTTCCGGAACACACAGGCTGCCGGCGGTTTGTGTCGCGTACCGCTGGATCGCCGCATTACGCCTGATTAATTCGGTCTCGCTGGATCCGCAAGAGCGACTTCGCGTTTGCAACAATTAATACCTAAAGCGCGACGCGCAATGGGCACAGTCCTATCCGCGCGCACAATCGCTCGAGCCGCCGAGGTGGTCTTACCCAACACCCCGGGAGATTTATATTTGGAAGTCGACGCGAGCGGACGAGACCAAAATCGCGGGGCAGGAATGCCCCCCGTGGAAACTCGACGCGACGATAATTGCGCAATTAGGCCCATTAATGCCGGCGGTAATTCCTTTTCCACGATCGCTAAAAAAGCCCGATCTCGTGAGATATTTATTTATTTATGGTCATTGGCGTTACGCGCGCGAGTCGCTGGAGTAGTCGAGGTAGTAATTGAAGGTATTTAGGTGAGTCGATAAATTTCGTACGTCCGAGTAAGTAGTCCGATATTGAAGTGGCATTTAATTCGATGCCGGTTGCTTTATCTTGGAAGTGTTTCAAATCGACTGGCTGTCCGAGGTGGTCAATTTCTGGAAGACTCGTTAATTAAAATTGATACTGTTTTTGGATAATTTTGACCTCATCTAGATCCTTGTTTTCAGTAAACCATTTTCTGTTTTTTCTCAATTTTATTTACACTAGTTTGCTGTATTGCTTCGTAAAAATTGTATTTGTTTATATAAATTTTCCGTAAAAAGAGCGAAACTATTTTGTAATTATCTACATTATCTACATTATTGTCTTAAGTATCATGATTTATTATTTTTTCGTAATTAGATTTGGTAAAATCGATTATTTAATTAATACTTATTTATTAAATTATAAGTAGACTTTACACTGATTAAAAGCTAAATGTAAAGTTGCTTATTTAAAAGTGATTACTCGCAACGAATGTATGTGAAGTTAAATAATATAGAAAAGCAATTTTCAAATAACTTCATTACAAGAATTCCTTTATAAACAACAAAGTTGCACGTTTTACGCATAATTGAAAATATTTAAAAAAAGTATAAGCCGCGTCATCATGCCTTTAAGCCAAATGTATAGATAATGTGTTTACCCATACTAGCAGAGCGAGGAAACTCTAATGCGTACCACAATAGCTCCAGGTTGCATATTAGGACCGGCTGAAACCACAATAGCAGTAATATCTTCTGATTCACAGTCGACAGGATGCGGCGGAATGTGAGGATCGTGAGTTTCCATTATGGAGGGAAGTTTAAACGTCGTATATCTACGAATAGCTCACGGAATAAAATTTTTCCGACTGTTACTTTATTCTTATCCCCTGCGAAAGATTTGTTTGTGCCTCAAGTTGAACAATCGCACAACATGTATACTTTACGTCGTTACAGTTCATGATCGTTGCCCGTTAAAATGTAATAAAGCGTACACACCCACGAGACTTTATTGCGGCCTTATTTATAAATTAGGTCAAGGACTCACTCAGCTAGTAATAACATGGCCAATTGACTCCTAATCGGGTAGAAATCCTGAAGCATAATGTTTCGATTCTAATCAGGATAATACAGTTGTGAATCTTCGATCATCGAACAAAGTCTATTTTTAAGCCGCTTCTGTGTATAATTAAATAAACAATTTCAATTATCTTCACTTACACTGATATAATACTTTTGCAGAAATTACGAGAAAGTTACTAGGTTTTCTAGTAACATATGGTACACAATAGAAGTCATAGTACCTAATTATCCTTAAAATTTTAATTTTTATTTTAGTTCACTTTATAAAATAGCTATCTACAATGTAATTAGTAAATCTATATGGAGTAAAATTTTCTATATAATTTACTACTTTTTACTATAAGAAAATTACTATAACTTTTTAGTACTTAACTATATCGACGATAGAAACTGTTATTAAAAAAATAATATTAGATACTGTAATACTAGTATAAATTGCTATATTTAGATTTACTACAGCGTACAGTAAAATTAGCATTTGATTTTTTTCTCAGCGTACAAATACGATACGACTGAAATCTCGATAAAGCTGTCCGAACACCGGGAGCGCGCAGTCCCGCCGAAATATCAATTAATTTTTTACATCTCATTTAAAATGATTTGTGGGCCGAGAAGCGAGTTTACTCAATTGCGATAAGAGGCCAGCGCGGACTCCTAACAAACTGAAAATACCCCGCTTGACAAATGAATTATTCCGCTGCCGCTCGGGTTTATCTCGATCGGCCGGGGCCTCGATCCTGTCACCCCCGTGTCTCTCTTCGATCTCGGGGACCCTCGTGACGCGTTACACTATACACATACACACACACACACGGCCGAGTCCGCCTCGCAATAAAATAAACGTCGCTCGTGTAGGACGGCATGTAAATAAGGCCCCGGGGAAGATCGAGCGCGCGTCGCCGATATAATGCCCCGGGAGGGGGAGGAGGCTCGGGGCCTCGTAAGTTTTCGATTAATGCGCGCGGATCGGCGGCCGCCGTGAGAAACGGATAGCCGCGGCAGGAAGCCCCCGCGAGGACGACATTATATGCGCGCGCGCGCGGCTAATGCGCCGGCCGGGCTCCCCCGTTTGCGAGGCGCGCATCGGAAAACCTACAGTCGCAGTGGTGATTTGCTGTGCAGCCGTTTGAATTTTAATATTTAGAGCCCGGGTGGTGGGCGCGACAGGCTGGTTCGGACGAGGATTATGCAAAGCGTTTGTTTATTATAGGTGTTTCGCGATGTTGATTTTAAATCCGGTGGCGAGAAGGGTTAACTTCTTGCATAAGGCGCTAATTAAGTGTAATTTGCTTTAAGTGTGGTACTGTGGCGATGAGAAAATTTAGGTTAATTTAAAGAAGTCATTGCTAAGGGTGGAACGTTTAAAGTCCTTAATCGAAGAAATGATTTTCGATATTTTTTAATGTAATAGTAATAATTGCAGATTTTAAACAAACAGTTAAGGTAGTTATTGGATTAGTTTATTAGTTGAAAAAATCTATCTAAATACATCTTTCCAGTTGTTAAAAATTTGTTTCACCAACAAAAAAGTCTTTCACAGTCAGTTTTTTTTTCATTATTTATTTTATTCCAGCGTGTAAGGGCTTATTTTAATTCTTATAAACAATTATCTAGAAATTCACTATGAAAAAATTACAAAATGATTAATTTGCAAAGATTTAAAATGTTTGTATGTTATCTGCCTATTTGGCGAATCTCTACATAATTGTTTAAGAAGTAAAATGAGCCTCTGTATATTAAAATAAAATGAAAATTAAATAAAATACATGTTTTTAGACAAATTTTTTTATGTAAAATCATATCTAATTATTGGACTGAATTAAATTTTTAATTCATCGAATGAAAATATATAGAAACGACATTCAAAATTAAAATCTTATAATACATTTACTTACAACATCTAAGTTTTGATTTTTAATTTTGTTTTGAATTTACAAAATTCAATATTTTTTAAATGATCATCTCTTACATAGTCAAATATTATTTAAGTAAAATAAACATTTTTTTCCTGAAAGGGCAAGGACTACCTCGAAAAAATAAGAATGAAGAGAAATACGTTAACGTGGAAGCATAAGAATCTCGAAAATGGGAAAGGCCTTATGCACCGTTTACCTGCAAATGTCGCAAATAGTCTATAAATAACGCCTTTCCGATCAAACGCGGCGATAGCAAGAATCAGCTGCAACTGGAACTCCGCAAGACCCTCCTAAAAAAAAGCCACTGAATATACGAGGCAGCGGCGCTAATACATTATTGATACCCGGCGGGGCGCGAATAGCGCGAGGAAAATGTCGCAGCCGAAAATTCGTTTACGCTCGAGCACATTCCCCGCTCTCCCTTATGCAAAGTCGCGCACGTGCGGAGCAGGCGCTTTTCCCGCGGCGCGCAAAAAGGCCGCGGGCCGCTTTGTGTCCCGCGCGCGGCTCTCGAATTTAGGCTTCGATCCCATCGGCGCGATATACGCGGCTGCCGAAGTCGCGCGCGCGTTGAGCCGTCAATGCGCGAGCGGAGTGGCGCGGTAATTAGGAGCCGAAGCGCCGAGAGCGGGCGCGGGTACTAAACGGTGATTTAGATACCGCTCGCGGGATATTTATCGGCCCCGGGGACAGCCGATGCTACCACGCGCGCCGCTACCGAGCGCCGAGGTATATAAGGCAGGTAAAAGGGGCCTTATCGCGATCCGCTCCCGCTCGTTTCTCACCGATTGTTTCTATCTCTCGCGGCGCTCGCTTTCCGCGGGGCCGCGTGGGCGTTCGGCGGTAGGGAAGCTACCGAGGAGCGCAGCGCGTTGTCGACACCCACGCGCGTGCTCTCTCTCTTTCTCGACTCTTGCCCTCGAGTGAGGGGACGGGGGACTCTTTGCTCGGCCGCAGGTTGACTAAATCCTCGGACGAGATAGCGGACGAGAGGCTAGCCTTATTTGCGTATTGTGCGGCTTGCCTGCATTTAGTCGAGTGCAACTGAAAAGGAGATCGCTTTATGCTCGTTTCGGAGTTTATGGAACGTTTTGTTAAATTACAAACTTGCTGATCTTGTTGCTGGTATCGGTTTTTATTTTTTAAATTATCGAAGTGTAGTTGAACGTTTTATTACGAAAATTATTCAATTTTGTTTATTTAATATATTACATCATGTAGAAGAGTGAAAATTAGAAAAATTTCTTGTTTTTGAGTGAAAAATCATTCTTTTTCAGAAAAAAACTGAGCTTCTCTTCGTTCAAATGATTCAGTTTTCACTGAAATCGAATGGTTTTTCACTCTTTCACATTTTGAGAGTAACAAATAAATTAACTCCCTTGTAAATTTGCAATTGATAGGTCAGTTATGGATGAAGTAATTTCAATTCCTTTAGTTTTATAAGAATTGCTAAAAATGTTTCATTGTAATATATTACTTATCATTAAATTATTAAAAAGAATGGATCAAGATTCTTTATATTGCTTTGTTTTCTTCTGTTGCAAATAAAGAAATAAATTTGATGTTTATAGCAAATAATTGGTTTAGTTACCAGTTAGACTTTTAAGTATCATTGTAATACCTGCATTATTCTCATGTGCTTGAAACTCTTCAGTCACAATTAAATGTGTAATTTTAGTTACAGGATCAAATTAGTACACTTTTTTTCAATTTGATACTGCATACTAGTAGATAGATAACAAAAAGTATGAGTCTTGAAACTTAAATAGGCTAGGTTTTGTCTGAAGATTGATTTTTTTAATTTTGCACTCTTCTACATTATGAGAATCAGCTCCAATTCAACAAAAACAAAAAAAAATGACCACACAATTCTAGTGTAACTAAATCATTCGTGCATTACAATAGATATTCCAGTACGTAATATAACATCTTCTATTTCTGTTCTATGGATATTTTTATTGCCGTCAACCTCACCTTTTTTCCGCGTTAGTTCCTGATTCGTACAGAAACATTTTTAGCTCTAGACGAAAAAGATTTTTTTTCTCATAGTACAAATAATTTTTCTCATATTAAAATAAAGCGCGTTCCCCTCAATAAATTACTTCGGGCCAGTTCAATTACGTAATCATGTAGTAATTAATTTTTTTTTGCATACAAATGTCTCCCCGCAGTTATAAATAGGCCTGAAATGACTGCTAAACAAGAGGAGCAAAAACTCGCCACCGGATAGCACTTAAATAGAGCCCAGAGGAGAGCCGGCGTAATGGGCGCAAAAAAGCCAGCACGACAATCAGAATCCGCGAAGGAAACGCGCGCTCCAGCAATTTCCATGCGCGCGAAGGGAGTAGACTCGCGCGGGGCGCAATAAAGAGGAGAGCAGCCTCGACTCGAGTATACACACATCGAGCGGGGAGAGGATGTCGGTCGTCGATTCCCCATCGAGTTAATATCGAGGCCCCCGTCAATAAGCGTCAATCCGCTCGTAGGAGAGAGAGAGCGACGCGCGTAATGGGCCTGAAACGAAAAGGTACTTACGCACCGGCGCGGCTGCGCTCGTCGTTTTGCTTTCGTGCACGGTGCCCGTTGCGCGAACCGTTAGCCGTCTCTCTCCGAACGCCGAGGCAGGGCCCGACCAGGCCGGGCAATTTTCTTCCGCGCATCCCCGTTACATCGGCCCGTGTAGGCGATGCCATTTTCCCGGCGCGTCGTGTGTGCGCGTCTTCATGGGGGCTGGACCCTGACTATTGCGCTGCCGCCGCGGAGCGGAGTTGCTCTCGACCCCTGTGTCCTCGACTTTAGCCCGTTTGATTATCGCGGAGTCACGTATATCGCGATGCGGCGCTAAGTCGCGCAGGGCCGGTCGTGCGATTCCAGGGTGATTGGAGAGGTACCGTACAATTTTTTTTAGTATGCAGGTGGACTCTTGTAACACATAATTTAACATCTAATTTATAAACTTTTGTTTTATTGAAACGCTAAATTTTTAGTAAAAATTACGGTGTAGCTCACCGCAAAAATTTAATTAAAATTTATTTAATGATGCCATTTTTTTTTGTTGCGGATCAGGTATACGTTGTTTTCTACTAATTACTACATAGTACATGCTTTCGTTGATGTGAAATCTTTTGTCGAATACCTGCAAAATGATCTTATTTTCTGCATGCATCATCAGTTCTGAAGATGTTATTCAACTTCGTATTCATTTGTTATTGTGTTCACTGCATCAGAATTGCATAAAAAATTTAATTGCTTAATGAATTTGAAAAATTTTATAGTAAGAGCAAACTATTTTACTGTAAAGTCTTGTGAGATGTAAGACGCATTTAGATTCTAGAGGGAAGCTCGAGCACACAACCTATGCTAAACTGACACGCCAGCAATGCACTGACGATTTAGCTTATTGCTTGCAAAAGTTCAATTCTTAAAATAGTAGATTATGCACCTAGGGAGTAAAAGTAAAAGTAAAGAATTTACATCTCAGATCGCATTTAATTGTCAAACATGCGATCTAAGGCATTCTTTACTTACTCCCGCGGTGCATATACTATTTTTTTGCCCGAGGGGCGTAAAACGCGTACCTTGATTACCGCCCGCAGGGCGTAAAGCACGCACTTTACGCACCGCGTGTAAAAAAACATGACTGCATCATTCAACGAGTTATTACAACGACTGCCATCAGCGCTTCAAACACTAAACTCCCCTCCGCAGGTGCACATAGAAATTACGTAAACCTCATTACTCAAGCAAAGTTAAATATCGCACGAAACGCAGGAACATCAATTCCCTTACGCAAATTTTCGCCTAATTACAATAATCACGTCCCTGCGAGGTATACACGAGCCCCGGTGTACACCGCGACCTCCCGATCGCTCCCTACAATTCAACTTCGTCCTTTCTCTCGTCGCCCCGCGAGGACCCGCGGCGGGATTCCGCGCAATTGACCGTATTACGGAAAGCGGCGGCGAGGTCAAGTGGCAAGTGGCTCGCGTGATGTCATCGCGCGAACAGCCGCCGCGCGGGCCGCTCCCATGGGTTTCCGCCTGTGGAATTTTCAGCTGCGACAATTCACGTACATACGCTTCTCACCTTACCATACTCGCTCCGGTGGTTTTGTAATTCCCACCGAATTATTGGGTTCGCTGTTAAAAGTCGTGTAAGCGGAACTTTTTTCGGAGGCTGGTTTTTCCAAGATCTCCGGCTAATAATCGTCTCGGGGCGAGCTTTAAGTATAGCGACGGAGGCAATTTTAGAATTAGAAACCGTTAGAGTGGAATGATTATGCGTGCACTTCATTTTAGGCGGTCTTGTTGGCTTTTCAGCGAGCGGAGATGATTTTAGCATTTTTGATAAACTACTGTAATTATGATCGATCAAGAGCTGAAAGTGTTTCTTCCGCCACCCTTTTTGGTAGCTTAATTTTCTTTATTCTTAAACGTAATACATTTTTTGATACTTAAGCGCAGAAAACAGCAGCTGTATAACAATAATTAATGAAAAGTATAGTTATTTTTCGCTTATGGTCGAGTAGGTCGTGCTTATAATAAGAAAATAGTAATTTTTGTTAATCCATTTTTCTCAGTGAATAAATTTACACATGAAATACAGTGTACTATCATCATCTGAATTCGTTGAAACCAAAACAGCATGAGCTACAGAATCGATATACAGCAATTGTTTAACGATTATTTCATAAATTTGAAAATTTCAATTAACTTCATCATTGAAATTTCCGCGCAATCATCAATCCGAATTCATAAAAACAAATTGAAAGGTAAAAATCCGTCAGCGGTCGAAGTAACCATCGGCGAAACGAAGACCGGTGCAGTTTAGCATCGATAAATTCCGTAATAACCCTACCGCTATCTCGGGACTGCTCCATATACCGTCGGCCATAAATCGCAAGAAGGTAGTAGCCGCGGCGAGATCCCGGCGTCCCGCCAAACGTGCCCTTTATATATACATTTTCATTTGTTTCTGAAAAAGGGGAGAGCAGCAGCCGGCCGCCGGGGCCCCGCGCGCAAAACAAAGAGATCGAAAAAGGCGCTCGCGCGCGAGCGAGGAGGAAGAAAAAGAGCGAGAGATCGCCGGGCGATTCCGCGAGCGACGAGTCCCGGGGTAAAAGGGATACGCGCGCGTGTCGTACATTTGTAGGCCTCGCCTAATAAGGGCCTCCCTATCGGACCTGCCAATCGCGCTGACCTTACTAGGACTAGAAATAGACTCGCTCGGCGACTCTCTCCCTCTCTCTCTTTCTCCCTCGTCCGGTAGCCCCGTCGACCGCCCGAGGTAGAGAGAAGGAGGCGGCAATAAACGGCGAGAGATACACTTTGCTCGGCCGTGCATGAAAGATAAGCCCCGGTAGCTTAACGGATCTCGGCTGATTAATACGCTCGGGCCCCGCGGGAGAAAAACGATGTTGAGGTTACTTGATGCGCGCCGCGTTGTTCTCCCCCGACGGGCTACAAGCGCAACGCGCCGCGCTTTTCCTTTCTCCCCCCGCGGCGGCTCTGCCTCCTTTTTTTTCCCTCGGCTCTCCTCTCGTTTTCGAACGAACCAAATGCACCGGATAGTTTACTTTTGTCGGCGGCGCGTAAAAAAGCGCCTGCGAAATTGCTTCCGCGTGCGCGCGGCTTGCGCAAGCGGCGCCGAGTGCCTCATCTCGCGAGAAAGGATACGGAGCGGACGTTTTAATTTATCGAAATTTCACATCGTAATCTTCCCGGTTTTAGTGCGCGCGCGCCCGTATCGGCGGAATCGGGACGAATATTTCGCCGTAAGTCACGGGCCGCGCAACCTTTAAATTAGCCCCCCCTCGAGCGGGATAATGAACGCCCGGCCTTTAACGCCGTGTCACAGAGTATCGGCAAGTTATTAGATTTTAGCTGCAAGAAATTCTCCGAGCGCGAGGCAATTTACATTGTAAAGGGAGGCCGGGGCTGGGGGACTCCATAAAACGTACACGATATTATTATGAAATGTTAATAGGATCTTGTGTGGGTATAGCTTGTAGGTAAATGAGAGGCGTATTTTACGCGGTGGCCTTCCGCGAGTCCATCTAAAGTTATTAACGAATACGGCTTTGTTTGATAGGCCAACTGGAAGCGCGTAAACGCTTGTCGATGTGTACCGTACGGTGAGTATTTTATTGGAGCGTCAAAATTAGAAGTACGTAGATCGATGTATATTTTATATTCATAGAAGAGATTTACAAGGATTAATAAAGTAGAATTAATCGTGTACATCGTATAGTGTAAGATTACGTATGTTGAGCTAGAAATACTGATAATAATAATGGAGATTAGAAGTAAGACAGTATACAAAAGTAATATCACATCAGTGTACTTATCTAAATTACTGTAAAAGAGGTGTATACATATAATTAGAGGACTAAATGAACGACAAAGCAATTACCCTTATCACTACTTATACCTCTATTGAAATATTTTTCTCTTCGGGAGAAATTAGGAGGAAATTATGTTGCCTTAAAAATTACTATGCATAGAAAAGCGAGGACAAACTCGAAAAATGAGACAAATTACTAATTAGTGACTAATAAATTTTAAAATGTTTATATTAAATGTCATTTACCACATTTATAGTTTAATTTCAGCTAAACGCTACATTAGTTTTTTGTTTTTTCGCTTTAGTAAAGACTGTCATTTTTCTCCGTGTAAGAGCAATCATGCTTTACTGCAGTAAATGGAATAACAAAAATAAAGTTAACGCAGAAACAATTAACTTATATAAAAGCAGTCAAGTCGAATTTCATAGATGAGCTCCCTGGACCAGAAAAATTTTCTGCCCGAGGGTGTAATGGAAAACTGGTCACTTTAAAACCTACGCCAACCGATAAACAGAGTTACAGCGGTGAAATTTCTGCAGACTGGTTTAAAGATCTGATTACTTTATTACACAATTCGCCGGCGCGGCCCGTTTAATACGGTCCGGGGCTGTTCTCGCGCTCGGCCGATCAATCAAAATTATCTCCCGAAGAGAAAATTAAACAAGTCGCGAGTTTTATCAATCGTTCAATTAGCGCACTGGCGCGCGAGGCAGTCGCGTTTCTTGCCGCTCGCGCGCGCCTCGCAAGGCACACACATTTATAAAGGCGTCTAATGCGATGATGAGGTCCTGCGCCGAGAGGGGGCCCCGGAGGTTTTATGGTAGTCGTATTTATCATCGGCGCAGTGCGTCATGGCGCATCAACGGGATCTTTATTAGCCTCGGTATAATGGTGCCTTGAAATTCCATGAAATTCGATTTCTTCGCCATTAAGGGGAATGACGTGATCCCCGCGCGCGCGCGAGCGAGCGCATAGCCTGGCCTCCCGCGGCCTAATGACGTTTCTCAGAAAAATATCAGATTGGCTCTCCTCTCTCTCTCTCTCTTGCTCTTTCATCATTTTCTCCTCCTCCTTCCTTTTTATATTCCCTCCCCGGACGGCGCGCAGCCCTCTCACTCTCTCCCTTCCTATTCCTCAAATTCCCTCAAATCCCCGGGCCCGAATCGGCGGCCGCGCCGAAGAAATTCAATTTCCTGCACAATTCGCCGGAGAACAATCGATCAACGTCTCGTTCGAAATTATTCGCGCTTGCCTCACCGTTTCTTCCGTCTCTCTCTCTCCTACACACTCTCACTCTCTCACACATACTCTCTCTTTCTTTCTCTCACTCACTCATTGACTCTCTCACTCTCACACTCTCTCAATCCCTCTGTCTCTCTTTGGCTCTCTCTCTCGCTCTCTCGCATTATATCGAGATCATCCGGTATTGCGAAAAACAGGGAGCGAGAGAGCCGAACTGCCTCTCTCGAGAGGATCGATTTTCTAGACCGGATCGGGCAGAGCTCGTATCTTACACGCGAGCTGCTAGGCCCGTGAGCGCATTACCCCGGCTCGGAGCGAAGAAAAAAAAAGACGGAGAGGAGCGAGCTGTCTGTCTCGCGTCGAGGGTTTCGACCCGCATGCAACGCGCGCCGCCGATACGTCGGCGAGAGAGGAGAATCGAGACAGGCGATGCACCGAGCGCTGCAGTTTCGGAGAACAGAAAAAAAAAAATATGAACACAACACGCGGCGATGAAGGTGCACGACGCTCCGAGCTGTGTACGGGCGAGGATAAAAAGGCCGCGGATGATGATGATCGCGATGTGTTGCTACCACGGCGGAGTGAATCACGCTTTCCGTAATGGTGAGAATTCTACGTCTATTAGGTACGGAAAAAGAGGGTTTTTTTCTCGTTCGTAGAGTGGAGATTGCATCGGGATGATGACTAAATCGTTTTGATCTCTAAATACGCTGCTTTTGTTTGGCCTCGCGATTGAGGCAAGAAATTTTGCTCTTTAATTTGTTGCAAATGCAAGGGTAAATAATGGGTTTATTAGAATGCGCTCACTGAAACGAGGCTTACAATTACAACAGTTATGTAATTTTAGAATTTTAGAGTGTTCTAAAGATTTCTCGCCGGAATCGTTACCTAGAATTCAGCGACATTGAGAAAATCAGGCTGATTCTACCGAGGAATCCGGTAAAAATTTAACCAGGGGCTAAAAGAATATATTTGTTGTAATTTTAGTGACATTTAATTGCAATGATTACAAGAAATCATTAAATGAGTTTCTTTCAGTCACTTATAATCGCGATAAATGGTAGATCACTAGTAGCTTCATCGATCACTTCATCGTCTAACCATTCAGGTCCCATGGTGGGTTATATATAAAACTGAGGCTTCAGACCCATTAATGAGAAACACTCATTCAGAGTCCACCTGGTGGTGAATAGTTTAATTCTTAAGCGACTTTACCCTAAAAAAAACGTCAAATGTTAATTTGACTTTTCACCCTAGTAAACCTGAATGTAGGAATTAGGAAATTTTATTGTTCTCTACCTACATATGTAGAAATGACTACTGCAGTTATTTACAAAGAATACTAAAGTAAAATTTACTACATTTAAAAATAACTAAAATATTAACGGTAATGTTTATTGTAACTTCTACTGTGCCCCATCATAAACTTCCTAAAAGTTTATAATAACTTTCTGAAACATTTATTTTTCAGTTTAACGAAAACCGCGCGAGTTCCGCATTGCAAAAAAGTAAAGAAGGAAAAAAAAAGCAGTAGAGTCCACGTATACGCGCGGGGGACAAAGAGAGCGCGATATCAGTGGAGAACGTAACGTAACGCGTTCATACACACACGCACCCATACACACACGTGGGGGCACGCGAGTGCAGGTACGTCTACGTGCGCGCCTAAGTAAGCGCGGCATTACGTCGCGCATTGCAACACGCCGCTCGCTCGCTCGCCGCGATCTGTTGCAACGCGCGACTCGTGTGCAAGCGCGCGCGCAGTTTCGCCCGGCGCGGATATAGTGGGGGGCCCCCGCGAAGTGTCGAAAACACCGCAAAAACTCCCAGACACATCGTACGTGGGCAGAAAATTAATGGTTCCTTATGGATTGCGCCGACGGGAATTTTCATTGCGCCGCGCGCGGCTACCCGCGTTTTCCTTTCTGCCGCGGGGAAACCGAGAGAGGCCTTGGCGGGCCCGCGAGCGATATTCTCTCCCCCCCGGGAGCGGGGGACCGCGAAATTCGGCGCGCGATTTCGCCTTTCCAATTTGCGCCGCGCCGCTTTCGGGCTCGAGCCGCCGCTGAATTGCTGGCAGCGTAATGAAGCGCCGATTTGTAAATGACGGATCGACGCGGGGGATTGAGTTACTTTACGGCGGATCGGCCGTACGTGCGGGACGCGAGCAGCGCAATCGGTTTGGATCTGGTTATGTCTTTCCTTTTTAGAGAGCGCGAAAACATTGGGGGAATTCGTGTTTTAAATTGTTAACAGATGTTTGCTTTTTTTCTGTAGTTGATGGGCAGGAACAATTTAAAAAATGTTAAATTAAAATTTATGATTTTATTGTAAAAGTGTATTTTTTATCCTAAGTTTAGTAGCGGTATTCACTTCGATAGAGTCGATGCGACGTTATCATCAGTGTCGATTCCAAGTTGATCAGATTCTGGTCAGAAATTTTATCAGGAGTTTGCCAATTACTGGAAAATTAATTATATTCTGGTCAATATATGGTCAATTTTACACCAGGGAGAGATAATTTAAAAATTACGATATAAAAATATACACAAAACTATTCAAGTCAAAGGATAATTAAACAATATAGTCTTATTAATTTGAATACAAAAATAAACTACTATAAAGTAACACATACGAAAGTGCAAAATAAAATTCGAGGAAGCTAATTTATTGGCAGTGTTTTTCTTCTTTTACGATTATCACTTAAAACTAGTTATTTTTTAGACTGCTTATTTTTATTTTATTCAAAAATAAATCAGTTTCCATAAGTGTCTCACTTTACATCGTTAAATATAAAATTTCTAAAAGATCCTCAATTTGGAGTGGAATTGCACCAACCTACATAACTATATATAAAATAGATCTTACAAATCCGATGCATCCAATTTTACTAGCAGCATTAAAGAGCAGTAAAACTTAGATATTAGAACTACAAATTATAATATTATAATAAACGTTAAAAGCATTAAAATTGACGTCTCGTAAACCTCCCCCCAACTTTCTTAGACGCGCAAGCTTGGCCGTTAAGAATCATCGAAACTGCATATAAAAAAAAGGAAAAGCGTAAACTCATCGAAGAAGAAAGAGGACGAGATTGCAATTTTTTAGTTTGTTACGACGAAGGAAAGCAATAACTCGCCGCCGAAAGCGTAATCCAAAGCTCTCGCGATAAACCATCAATTTCCGCGGATCCATAAAAAAAAAAGTCTTTCGGCTTTCTCTCTATTTTTTCCAAAGTCGATGGCCGACGCGCCGTGCGCGCTGCGTCTAAAGTTTTAGTGCATGCGGGCTTATCGTCGTCGCTTTATGGAGACATAAACTTTTGTAAGAGCATAAAGTCGCTATGTAATTCCACCCTTTGTTCGGCGCGCGCGCTGCGCGCTTGCGCGTCGTCCGTAAAAGTGCGCCTTCGGGCATCAATTCGCTCTCGCCGCGGATAAATAGCCGCGCGCGAGCGGCTTTTGTGGTCGCTTCTAGGATTGTCGGTGCCCCCCTTTCACCGCGTGTCCAATTAAATTTGACTTGGCCGTTTTCGAGAAAACGCGAAAAGCGGCCTATTATATGATGCGCGCGTCAAAGGGGGTCGGGGATCTTCTGCTCTACTTTGTAGTTCTCTTGTGCGTGGTTATATTATACTCGTTCTCGTGAGCTTCTAGATTATTGTTTGCGATGACTGTGTGAAAATTTACTTTGAAGAAGTTTTTTTCTTTGAAAGTTAATGGAGAATTGCGTCTACTTTAAGTAGCTGTGCTTTTAAAAGTGTGCAGTAGGCCTTAGCTCAAGACTGGAAAAAGACACTGTGTTATATAGTGAAGGATTTGAACTTCATCTGGTGAATTGCTTTCTTATCTTGGTATACATGCGGCATTTAATTCTCTCTGAATGAGGAAAATGAAGGAGTACTGATTTACTAGTCAATCTTAATTTCCAGAGGCGTACTTCTGAATTTATCCGAAAATTTTTCATTTTAATACCTCTATACAAATGAAAATAAAAAATCAGTAAATTTAAATACATGGTAGGACTATTTTTATAATCGCACGTGAAGATAAGTTAAAAATGAAATATTATGTCAGATAGCAATCTTAAGATGAAGTAACCAATTTGGAAAAAATTTTCCCATAGAATTATGAAAATTACTCATAAAACTAGCAATTTTGACAATGTTTATGGATAATTTTTACCTAAGTACGACGCTTGCTCCCAAGATTACCATACTAATTACATTGGAACTTTTGCAAAAAGTGAAGGTACCTTTTTAAACACAATTACCTTCAAATATTTAAGCCATATAAAAAAAGAAAAGTAACTAAATATGATTATCACGTGGTGATTCGACTAACTTCGTTAGTACCGCATCAAGTCAAATCATGATGTAACCAAACCTTTTTTTTTTATTTAAAATTGTTAATAACTCGTTTAATATCTGTGCAAACATTTATATTATTCAAGTTTTTATACTCCGGTTCGTAGGCTACGCAAATTCTGCAGTGGTTTAAATATTACGTTCGAAGAAAGGCAATCTGATTACTTTTTAAAAAAGCAATTAAAATTAGGCAGTAGATCGGCTCCTGCAGATGTAATACCTTGCAATACGCCACAATACTGCATTTCTTAATCGTTAATTGTTTATATTTTGTGCACCATTGAGAATAATCTCGTAAATTTGTAAAAAATAAAATAAAATAAAGCAGCGAGCCTCGTTCGTTACTCCGCTCTCTCTGGCGTCGCCATTGAAATAGCAGCCACTGTGTATCGGCAATACTCTCCTTAAAACTACAAAGGCCCTCGTCGGTTACTTCGGGAATCATTGTCCACGCGCGCGTAGGCACTCCGGCAGAAATTTAAGTGGGCAAGGAGGTAAGAAACGAAGAAAGAGCTGCCGGAGCGACCGACGTACAAGCTCGCGGTACAGCCGGGGAATTTCATCGTCGTCCTCTCGGCAGCCGAGAGCGAAAGAGCGAGCGAAAGAGAGAAGAGAGAGAGAGAGAGGGCCTCGTCGGCAGCCGTGGTATTCTCGATAAAGCGTCAACGCAGGGCCCGCTCGCTTGCGTTTCTGTGCGCCAACTCCGGCAGCTTCCCACGGCTGTTGACATGTTTTGTGTTCATTAGCCGGGGTCTCCCGAGAGCGGAGGACGAGCGGAGGGAGCGAGAGCACGCCGCCGCTGCATAGTTACCGGCCGCAGGCTCTCCCAGGTTGTCCCGCAACCTTTTGCCCGAGCGCCGACTGTGCACACGCTTACGTGTGCGCGCGCGCCCGCCGTGAGAATAGTTATAAGAGCGCGCGCTGCCGATATCGCGCGCACCCACTCTCTCGGCGATATTCACGCGGAAAAGGCCAATTTATCCGATGTATCGCGCGTTAAGGAGCTTGTAAGATCGCCGCGGCGTGCAGGGGGGACGGCCCCCCCTTGTACTCTCGCGGATTAAGCCATAATGTTTTTCGTTAAAATGATCGAGGCTATCGCGCGAGCTTCATTTTTTAGCGAGAAAGCGCGATAATTGGATTATGCGGGTAATAATGTCGAGGACAATCGACAACACGATTTTGATAGATTTTTGAATATTTCCGTATTGATTGAAAAAGAAATTAACTTCTTTACTTTAATTTTGCTAATTTAGATATAGTTCCGAATGCACCGGAGAATAACATTTGATTTTTAAGTCCTTTGAATAAAATCCACTTTGTAAAAGGATTTATTGCAAACTTTCTGTTTGAAGGCAAGGTAATTACTTCCTTGAAAGATGATCTTTCGTTTGTAGAGTAGGCTCCTTTCGAGGAGTTGAGTGGAACGCATTTGTTTCTTAATTTTCCAATAAATTGATATGCATTGTAACCTGTTTAAAAACCAGTTGTAATCGATAAAACTACTTTTACTACTTAGTTAGTACTCAGATTTTTTATAAATTCGAATAATGTCTTGATGTCGCCAAAACTAAAAATTTAAGAGAAGTTGGAATTTTATGGAAATTACTTGAAATAAATATTGTTATAAATTAATTTTCACTTAGGCTTAGAGAACAGCGCATAGAATTACTTGATACTTTACCGCCAGGTGGACACTGAGATTTCTCTCTCGGTATCGAATTTACTCTCGGTTTTATATATAAGCTAACTTAGGATTTGGATGATTCAGTGCCTGAAGAATTTCACTCATTCTTTAATATTTAATTATCATTTAACTGATTAAAAAAAAGAACACGTTAAAGTTGGAAGTCAATTAAATTCGTGAAATCATTTGTAATCAAATGTAAGTTTAAAATTGCCTATACAATAGTCAGTATATACAGCAATCAAATGTTACTAGAATTGAGAAGAGTAGCTTTTATAAATTCTTTTATATGACCCATAAATTTATTCTGTCTGAATAAGGCTTTTTTATTAATTCAAAACAGACTTTATTTTAAAATAATCTTATTACATGAGAAATGCTGGCTCGACGTGACAGGTAGAATCTTTTCAAAATCTAATTAAAATAATCTTACGTATTTATTTAAAAAAAAATCGTAAGCGCAAATATCACAGGCTTCTTAGAATTCGCAAAGGAGCCCATATCAATATCGTCTCGTAAATTGTAATATCTTCATCCGATGCTGAATGCATTATTGCGCTTGCGTCCGATCGTATATTCCCTTGAAAAATTTTTTACGATTGAAAATAATTTCGCTTTAACGAGACGCAATGTTTTACCGCGCGCTTCTCGGAGTGTGTTTAAAGCCATTTAAAATCAATCAGTAAACTATATAATCGGCAATGAAGCAGGCCTAAAAAAAGGAAAAGAGCCGACGAAATCGCTCGAAAGGGAATTCCGGGGGGGTCCCGCCGGGGAAAAAAGGGCCGCGAAATCCCGACTCGCTCTCCACTCACGGGGGCATCATCTCCCGGGGCAGTTAAAAGCAGCATCGTCCAAGTAAACGCCGCGGCGGAGCCGTGGGCGAGCGAACGGGAGAAAAGTAAAACGGAGAGCCGGCTCGGATGTGCCTCCGCGCGTACGCGCCCCTGTAATTGTAATGATCCGACTGTTAAAGGTAAGAGCGAGCGATAAATGGCCTCGCGGATGTAATGATTGTTCGGCGGGAACGAGCGTTTAATGGCCCCGCGTTCGCGATTTTTGCGTTGAGACGCGCGCGCGCGCGCAACTTGCGTGCCATATGTGGGCCACTCGCGGCTCCGCGTTTTAAATAAACCTCCGCGCGAAGGATTTTGCGATTAACGGACGAGCGAAGGAGAACTGCGGATCGATTCTTATTTCGATCCTTTAGAATATTCTTTATTTGCAAAAGGTGCGAATTGAAAAGAATTTAATCTTATCAATTTGGAGTAACTAACATTTTACTTATTTTACTGTTAAATAAATATAAATGCGTACTTAATTTTAAACTATATTCTAGGGAACTAAAAAATTGACAGTTGTTATAGACAAAATTAAACTTTAAAAGTAAAATGAATCAAAAAATGATTTTAAAATGAAAGATAAAACATTATAATTATCTATATTTAGAAGGCAGCATGCCTTGGTAATAATTATAATTATTTAGCATTAGTTGGTCCCTTTATAAAAAATGCATGGAGGATGTATGCAGCCGCACTCGAATCTCGATCTCGAATTAGAATAGATGATGCGCATACGCGACCTTAAGATCGAAATTGAAATTAAAGCAATTTCCAAGCAATCTCCTCTAATTTTAGTAGATTTTAACTAATTAACTTTGGAAGGGATTTGGATCTAGATATAATGATTACTTGATACTTTTACCACCACATGGATTCCGAGATTTCTCTCCTGGTAATAAATTTATAATAATTATTTAAATTAAAAATCTCGCCTGTATATACTATATACTGTCAAGTTCATCAGTGATGAAACGAGCATAAAATTTTTATTTTGGTAATTTGTGCCCAAAGTTTTGTGTTGATACATCGATGAGGACGGTCAATCATTGGCTGCCATAATATGCCCGTATCAAGAAATTAAGGAGTAGATTACGGATTTTCGATATTCAAATTCTTTTTATACATTAAACGTGTGCATCGAATTTCAAACCATAATACGCAACAGAAAAAATGTATAAAGCAATTTTCTCTGCCTTCGATAACAATTAAATTTTTTTATTACCCATTTTTCAACCCAAGCTTCACGTGCACTATCCGCGCAAACTATCCCACTTAGCTGAAAATAAGTGAGACGTTAAATAAACTGGGAAAAGGGTAAAGCACGAGTTCCGCGAAACTTTGCATTAACACGTAATGCCTGTAAATGGGCAGCGATTGAATGCCCCGCGCGCGCGCGCCGTCCTCTCGTCTCTTTTGTGAGGCCTGCGGAATAATTGCGGCGGAAGAAATCATCGCCGGGGCCGCCGCGGCGATGAATTATCGATGCCGGTGGTTAATGCGCAGGTTAGCATAACGCCACCACCTCGGCGCTCGCGGGACAGCCGTAAACACGAGAGCCGATGCCGCGGGTGCACTGTAATAAGACGAGGAAAATTATCAAGTAGCGGAATTAATGCTAAGGTGTTTTCGTGTGTCGCCGATTGCCGTGATTAGCCGCGCGCGCGCCGCAACAATATTTTAGTCAATGTAAAGCTGATTACGCGACGCCGCTTGAATCAACAATCTCTCTTTCTCCCTTCTACGTTTTCTTTTTACCGTACCGTAAAGTATACACGACGCTGTGTTTAATGACACGTTGGGAGAGTTTTTTTTTTAAACGAGTTCTTTCGATGCACTAACTTTTTTTTTGAGGAGGAAAATGGTACTTGCTTGCTAAATAAATTCTACGCTTCGTACGAGGATGATTTATAATTGCGTCATTTTGTGGGTTTCTTTAATTCGGGATTGCTTGGTTACGAAATTAACGTGGAGTATGATGCTTTTTATGAAGAGTTATGAAATTTAGGATAATTAAAAATGTGTGCTAGATTTTTTTTTTGCGTGTGAACGTAAGCGCATTTAGAATAAATATGAGATGTCGAAAACGGTGCCACATCCGGTGTATAAGGAGAGATTTATTTATTGATAACAGGGGTATGTAACGAATATGCAGGTACTATTTCTTCAGAGATATCAATATAATATCTGAACGTAGGCAGGTTGCAGTAATTTTTAAAAAATTAATCAATAATAAATTGTAGTTTTCTTTTCGCTTCCAATTTATTATGCCATTTTTTCAGGCCACTGATAGCACATTAAAATATTTGATTGCTGTAAATTTGCAACTTCTTTTATTCATCTTATTGCATAATTTATTGCAGTTATATAAGCTTGTTTTAGATCTTCATAAAAGTACGAAGTTGTTTCATTTATATACTTTTCCGTGAGCAATAATTAGAAAAATTCAAAGCAACTTCTTTCATGAAGAATATATACAACTTGGGAAAAACTAATATTTTTACATCTCTAAAGATGAATTAATAAAAAAAATATTAAAATTAGTGGAATTATGTGCAACTCTAATCAATAAATGGTGGAATTTTCTTCACTAATTGAAACCTTTGTAGTGAAATTTCTCTATAATTATAGTGATTCTTCGCACTAATTAGGAGCCCACTTGAAAAATTTCATTCAACCAATATGACACATATTTTTAATATGCTGCTATGTCTTTGTTAATAAAAGCCAAATTTAAAAAAATGTCAATTATTTTTTAACAATATCAGACGGATATAATGGAATTTTTATTTTTATTTTATTTAAAGGACCCTAATTTAACTTTAGATAGTTTTAAGTTTATACGTTAATTAAGAATAATTTTGGCCAGTCCGAATAAAACTTACGGAGTTTACACCAACATTTATTAATTCAATAACCGCTCATAGTTCGCTCCAGTCGCGCGCACGTCCGCGCAAATTGACGTCGCGGAAAGTAAAAAAAAAAAAGAGTTTAATTAAGGCCAGCTCGTACATTAGTCGTTCCCGTTCGCCAAGTCCATTTGCAAAGCGCGCTGCGCAAAAAGGAGTATCCCTCTATACACATCGCCGGCCCATTTTTTCGAGGGCGCAACAAGCAAAAGGCAGAAAAGTCAAAGCGAGCGTAAAAATGAAAAGAAGAGAAGGAGAAAAAAGCGGGCCGGGCGCGCAAATAGCGTTCCCCGTGCGAGAGAAAGCCCTCTCTCGCTCCGGCACGTTAAAGCGGAAAGCTGGAAAAAAAGAGTACCGGAGAGGAGTGCACGCGGCGCGGGGGAGAGGAGGGAACACGCGCGGGGGCATGCACGCGGCGGCGCATAATGCTCGTTACGGCCGGCGTGGCGTTAGGGCGAGCGGCGCGCGTGTCAATGCCCGGCAAAACATCGGGCTGCGCCGCCGCGGGATACGCTGACTGATTCCCGTGAAAAACGCTTCCTGAATTTCGTGTCGCAATTCTAAATGGCACAAAAGTTCTGTAATTGCCGGTGGTCCTACGCCGGACGTTGCCCTCTCTCTTCTCTCGTTCTCTCTTTCTCGTTCTCTCTCTGAAGCGCTCGTGCCATTATTCGAGTGTTAGTGTACTTAGGCGTGAAGAAGGTACTATTTGAGAAGCAACGATTATGAAAGTTCTATATTATCGTTTTTCGTTATAAAAGTGTCTTTTTTTTAAATTTGTATGCTATTTAAATAAACAAACATTTAAATGTTGAATTCGTATAAAAATATTTTGTGTTTTGGCGCAGTTTAGTCGGATATTTAATCATTTATCAATCAAATTGCCTCTTTCAGTGATACATAATATCTTCCCGTCGTTTTCTTTAAAAAAATGATAATAAAATACATTGCATATTCTTTCTAAATATGAAAATGTGATGAAATTCGTCCAAATGCACATATTATTTAGAATAAGTGCATATTCAACTATTCGTACGTAAAATCCATTATATAGTTTCACTTATTCATATTTAGAGAGTTGTTTGGTACTTTTACCGCGAGGTGGATATTAAGGTTTCTCTCCCGGTATCAAATTTGCTATCTTAGTTTTATATGTATTAGCTAACTTAAGATCTGGTGATTAATAATTGGGAGAAGGCTGCTTATTCTTCACCATTAAATAATCATTTAACTGAGATCAAATGATATAAAAAAATAATGTTATATCGTCGAAAATAATTTGAATTGCATACATATTCTTGTAATCATTGTAATCAAATGTAATTAAAATTTTATAATGTAACTATATCATAATTGCATGTTGACTTTGATCCTTGTTATATCCTTGTTATACGTTCAACCCTGGTCATCTCTTTGATAATAAGGTATACCTTTTTAGTGAAACTTATACAACTCAAAAAGAACAACAATTTATATTAAATAAAAAATTTATATAAGATAATTTGATATTAATTTTATTTCAAATCGATAATAATTTAGTGCGGCATGATACACGCTGTACAATTGCATCGATGTGAGGCACGATTTTGAATAAACGATACTGCCGACAGGGAAAGAAAAGTCAACAGGCAATTGAATTGCTCAATATCGGCACTGAAACGCTATTTTTCTCATTAAATCGCCATAAAACTACAGTTACATTTGAAATCATTAATAATCAATCTACGAAACTGGTATACGGTGCACCTATTGACTTTCATAGCAATCAGCGTGCCCGACCGAATGTCGCTCGCGCCAAAAAAATGTCGTGAAAAGCGGCATGACGCGAGAGAGAGAGAGAAAGAGAGAACGTAATAGCCGTCTGCGCTCTCGACTCGGCCGAAGAAAAAGTCCGCGATAAAAAAGTCCCCCCCGCGGTATATACACTCCCTTCGGTGCGCCTCTCCGTGCATGCATTAGAAAGTATTATATACGTCCGCCTCGAAAAAAGCGCGGGGCTACATAACGGTGCACACATACAGCCCGAGATGAAAATCACGACGGATGACAGAGGGCGAATTAAAGTGACGCGCGCAGGTGATCTCCGGGGCGCACACTTGACCCGCTATCCTCTCTCGGTATTATATACACGCGAGGGGGGTATAATTGAGCCTGCGACCCGTCATCTCGGTCTCTCTGCCTCGCCGAGGCTGGCGGCGCCTCGGCGTGCGCCCGGGTCGTGCCGGCATTAATATGGGATCGGATGGGATCGCGAGCGGCGCTCGGGGAGGAAAAAATCGGCCGTGTCCCATCCCGGGACTACGTCGCCTTATCTCGCTCTCTCTCTCTCTCTTTTTGCTCCGTGTAACCGTCGTGATTACATTTGTATGGATCTGATCGAACGCTCGCTACGGGGACTACTCGTCGACGCTCGGGTACTTGTCGCACGGAGATGTTGCTCGGGCTTATTTAAGCCTACATGCCTTCGCGCCGTTTAATTTATGATAATTAGATATTTTTATACCGAGGCGAACGTAACGCTCGACACTGGAGTTAACAAAAGCGGTTGATTTTGTAAATGTTTGGCAAAAAGCGTGTGTATGTCTATACCTTGTTATTTAGTATGAATATTTTAATTATCGTTTTAAAATGATGTGTCGAAGTTTCGTGATGCGCGCCATGAAGATAAGGTAGATGGCAGGTGAACGCGATGAACTGTGTTTATTTGCTAAATCATTATGAAGTTTAATCCTTTAAATGATTTTCCGTTATATAATTTTAGCGACCACAATCTACCACATTTCGAGTTCAGCTTCGAATTCGATTTCGAAACTGCAATTGCAAACTCTGCGTCGAATTCTCCTAATATACATAACTTAACTATGTACATTCAAGTTACATTTTACAATCTTTCAATGATAAATTGTTAGTTTATTAACTATTATTGATCGGTGTGTCTATAATTGGCACAAAGATCGCGTAAAATGCGACACTTTATTATATATATATGTTTATGAGCAAAAACTTGAAATTGAACGATTGAAAGACTCTTCTATTTTTGGTTGATTGTTTCATGCTTGTTGCTCTCGTATATTTTATATCCTCTTCTAAAAAATCCATGGCCTTCTCATTATCTTCAGTATTCCTCTCGTCGTGATTGGTTGAACAGCAGATATAGTTTTTACTTCGTTATTATTATTGTTCATTTGACAGTGCCGTAAAAAAATTTCTTATTTCCAAGCTCTTCGGAAGATCGTCGCGTCATTATCGAAACGTAGACAAAATAAACGCGAGTTCATTGCGACGAATAACGAGCGGAATCAGCATTTCGCTAAAATACGTTAATTTTTAATCTAATGTACACTCATTCTGACAAACACGCAGAAGCGGTGGATTATAATTTTAGAAACGGAGATAATATCCAAAGAGCTATATATATAATAAGCTTACACCTCTTAAAAAGCGAACAAGCTCTCGCGCAGTAAACTCGGAAATTTATATCGCCGGTCGGTGTAATCTAATCCTCGCGCGACACCACCCATGCGTATAGGTGGCTAAACATATTACCGCGTCTCATTCCTCAACTCGTTTGTTCGCCAACTTTACGGCGGAATTTATTTCGCGTCGCCTGCAATTATTCCGGGGGCCATTGCTAAGCTTTATTTAATTGATTGATACGCCGGGCTCCCCTCAGTACGGCCGGACACTTTCTTAAACGAGGCAGATAAAATTCGCTTTACATCAGCTGCTCGCGCAATCGCTTCGCGGCCGGGGATAAATTAAAAGCGAGCCGAGTATTTCACTTTAATTGAGGAGCGCCGGGCAATAATGAGGCGGGTTTCACGTGAAAAACGTAAGCTTAAATATCGCGCTAACAATCGGCCGACTGCTTATTTTCGGCCTTTACCTCGCGGCGTATTTTACGGAGGTTTAAGAAGAATTTAAAGTTTGACTATAAAATATTGTGACTTTTTCATTTACCTTGTAACGAAGTAACTGATGGAAAAAGGGGGGAAATAAAACTGGGGATTTATGAGCGATCGCGTTATTAAACGCCTGGTGATTTTTAGTATCCCGTAAAACATGTTCTATCAAAACAAAATGTGGGTTGTACCAGTTTGCAGTAATACTAATATTCGCAAGTTCTACTTAAATGAAGAGAAACGTACAGCCTCTGCATCGAATGTACAGTTACAACATTTCATCTCCCTATTTGTACAATAATACATATAATATACCGTGCAATAAAACACTAAATCACTATTTTTTTCAATTCAAAACTGACAAATCCCCTACACAAAAAAACGTTGCACTCAATCATGATATTTAAATCGAAGAATATGATGCACGATTTCAAAACGTCAGTCCCGAAAGAGAAAAGTACCAGCAGCCGACAGCACAACATCGAAATTTATCAACTTATTTGCTCTACACCCGGTTCGCGTCGCGGATCCTCTATTTTCATTTTCAGCATCCGCGTATTCCCCGGACATTTTATTCGTCGAGTGTCGCCCTCCTCCATCACGGCGGGGGCGATATTTCATAATCACGCGATCAGCCGCCGGCGAAAAATCGCGCGATCGAAGGCCGCGCGCGTGTCACGTCCGGCCGGTGTCGTTGGCCCCCGCGCGGCGCTTCCTCTCTTTTCGACCGGGTCACCTCCCGCGAATAGACCTGGGCGCACCCCGACGCGCCGGAAGGTCGGACGGCCGCGAGATATCGCTGTGCGGTGACGAGAAGCCGGAGTCACCTTTTCGTATGTGCCTATCCGGCGTGGCGAACGAAGCCTCGTAAAACGACTAGGCTCGCTCGGCATATTTTTAGATTCGCGATGTAATAAATTTTGTTTGTACTGCGTGTATCGGGAGCTGATTTTTATTTATTGGGTGTGCGTGTCGGCATGTTTTACCTTCGGTCCTAATGGACACTGCTCGCTTCTTTGTTAATTTGCTATGCACTTTCTATTAACTATAGTAAAAGTAGCATTAATAGGTTCGGTATCTTATTTTTACACAGGTGAGTAAGAAATATGGAAACCCCTGAACTTATTAGGAATTAATTTTGTGGGAAAATGGTAGGCACAAAAGTATACGAAAGGTCATGGTCAAGGTCATATCCAAGGTCACCATCGAAAAGTCAGGGAGATTTCCTAAAACTTTTGTGTCTAAAATTTTTCTACAAAATACATTTCTGATGAGTTGTTCAGGGGTTTCCGTATTTTTGACTCACCCTGCATATATAGTCCCATCGGAGAACATCCATCGGAGTAGGTTGCTGAAATTTATTATAGAGCCAACATTCGTAGCATAGTAATAAAGAGTAAAAAGTTCTTATTTTCTTTGGTTCAGAGAATATTTCCACGTTGAGGAATCACATATCACATAAACAATTTAATTTGAAAATTCTATCCACATGCGATCACAAGCGTCACTTGTACGAAATATTGGTCTAATTTTTTTTATATAATTTCTTCTGATGAATATATGGTTACAGTTAATGTATGTTTGTTCATATATATTGACAAATTTTTAATAAGTTGAACAAAACATTTTTGTCTCAAACTATATGTAATTTGAACTAGCTTATGATTATCAACATATTTTCAAAATTTCCACCTTATTTCCGTTTTTTAATAAATATAAATAAACAGTTTCGAAGTGCAACGTTATTTAAAATGCTCATTATTTTCCTGGAGCACCTTTTATTGCAAAAGCATTATCCATTAAATAGAAAATTTCCGCGAATATAACAGTTCCCGGTAAGTGTTTTGATCACAGCAGGTTTTGTCGGTTGCAAAGCGAGTGCAAAAAAAAAAGGAAGCAGGAAGCTACGCGCGGTGATAAGTTAGGCTCGGTGCATACATGCACTTACGCGCGCAAATGCATATTATGCATAAAACATCTGGATGGAGGAGAAAAGGCCGTAGCGAGCGGAGGACGCTAACCGCATCGCAATATAACCAAAGACAGGTCGTCTATGAACCACCGCAATTCTACCTTTTACGCGTGTATCCCGTTGCGTGTGTGCCGCATAAATCGACGCTGTAGGATTAAGCCTTTCATGGGGGTTTTGTGAGGCCTCGACTTAAAAAGTCCCTCGTTTTTCTCGTTTTTTTTTTACTCCTAACCTATTTTTAGCTTCATTGTAAATCGCCTTTTTTTCTTGCGCTTCTATTGAATTCCGCTGCTGTCAAATAATCAAAGTACCTTATGGTATTACCTTTTTTTTTTTGAAAGCTGTAATTTTACCTATGCAATTGCAGATATTAAATGTTTTCTTATTTATCGAAAAAAAAGAGCAGGTGTTTTTTTTTATTTTAATTCAAACGATTTGTTTGACCTTTTTTCCATTCGACTATTGTCCACACAGCTGATATAATAAATTGTAGCGTGCGGGTAAAAATGTGATATGTATATATATTTTTTCGCCTCATTGTACAATTTGTATTACATATTTAAATGATCTATTTTTATTTAACTATTTCTTGTTTTTGTATTCCCTTTTACTACGACTGAAGTATGAATTATTACACAGAATAAATTTACGGTTTAAATTGTCCGATAACCGCGATCATTTAAACTATAAGAAATAAGTGATATCATTGCATTCATCGAATCTTTAAAATCGTCGGCACATATTTCATAATCAAGAATAAAATCGCAACTCGAACTATTTACTGCTGGAACTGACAAAAAAAAAAGCTACACTTTGTAGCAGCGTAAAAAAAACAAACCCGGCGACGGAATATTCAAATCGATTAGAAGGCGTCACCGGCAATAACTCCTTATCTTATACGCGCATTCATCTACTACTGCGCACTTTTCTTTAGGCGATGAGCGGCGAGGAGAACCAGTTTCTGCGCTCGCATTATAACTGTCCGGAAATAATCGTCGTCCTCATTTCTGATAAAAACATCGCGAGAGTCGCACCGCTTCAACGTCAGCGCGTATCTGCGCGCTTGCCTCATCTCTCGCGTCATTTATATAAATTGACTATAAACGGACCGGGTGTTGCGCCGAGGAAAAAAGGCGCGCTTACTATGCAACGAACTCGTTAAATCGATGTAACAATTAAAAGGAAAAAATGCGACTCGCTGCGGCCCGTAAATCGAGACCGTAATTTACAAGAGATTTGCATGTATCGAAAAATGACGTACATTGGATAATTATTATTCCTGAATGTGGTTTTGCGCGGTTTATTTGGACTAAACGTCTCGGCTGTAATTAATGAGCTTCATTTTCATCCTGAAATATTGCCTGGCGTTGAAAGAAATATTTTAAATTGCGAGGATTACTATTATTTATAACTATATTCTTTAGTTACTTTTTAGTAGTTTCATTTTGATCTGCACAGAGACTATTCAATTTTAAACATCCTTTATACCTTGGAGATTATTAAACGTACCGATATGTTTAATAATCTTCCGCGTGTAATTAAAATGTAAATAAACTATATATAATTTAAATAATTATAATTTAAATAAACTGAAATTTGAGTAATGATAATTTATTTACAAGGTTTAGATTACATTTAATTTTCGTAAAAAGTATTTTTACACATGGTGTACATGCATTTTTAAATAAATTTTACATAAAACTTACATTTTGAATATCATTCGTATAGACTTATAAATCTAAATCTTAAGTAAAGAATTGCTTTCTTAAAAGTAGAAATTTGTAACTGAAAAGGGAATTAAAAAAGGATAAAAAAATTATTTCATTGAATTAATTTAATCTCATTTCTTGATAAAGGGGTTTATTTCTAATTGATTATTTATCCAACTTTTAAGTCGTAAATAATGTCTTATCGCCATCAATCTAATTGATTGAATGTCGATCTGATTATCCGCCACCGTTTATGAACAATTACTTAACATTTAATTTATTGTTTGAATGGTTAAATCCAAATCTTAAAAAATTAGTTATTAATTATTGATTAATTGAGAATAAAAATGATTTATTTAATTTTTACGTCATAAATAACAATTGCAAAGGCAATTCCAACTTATACAGTAAATCGAACATTTTTAAACGATTATTTTAATTACAAACATTTCAAATCAACAAAGTACATCGCATCCGCATAACAAGCCCGTACAACAAAACGTAAGCTGCATAATAAATAAAATATCCCCCTGAAATAGACGCATAAAGGCAGAGAGCGTAGCGGGTGCTCTTAACAGTTGTTTACGCCGCGCTCTCCCACATCAGCCGGACGTGGGAAATTGCTATAAGTCGCGCTGAATTTAATTGCAGTGCGCCAACTCTTTGAGCCGAGGAATCTGATAAGAGGGAAGCGTTAGCGGGACGCTTGCATATAATAAGAGCGAGCTCTCGGGGCTTTTGAATGCGAAGGGGGATGAGGCCGCGAGGCGAGGAGCGAGCGGTACGTACACCGGGAGGGGCGGGAGGCGAGGGAGAAGAAAAGAGAGAAAGGGTATATATACGCAGGGGGGGGAAAACGTGAAAAATGAATTTCTTCGGCGCAATATTTCTCCGGCCGAGGCAGCTGCAAAGTTGGATACGAAACACGTCAGCCGGCAACTTCGTCGACTTTAATATCTCAAGTTTTCTCATACGCGAGCGGGCGTCTCGGCGCGCCGTGCACGCCCCCTGCCTCCCCCCTCGCCCTGCCGACGGTGTACCTGTGTATACGCGGGGGAGGCAACGCGCGCTCGCCGCCTATATACAGGACGCCTGTCCAATGCCCGTCCCGGACGCTCTCCCATATATAATGCGTTTCGGGCGACGTTTCTTTAATGAAAAATGAAAAATTCCTTTATCGCGAGCTTCCCCCCTCCCTCCACCCCTCCTGCGCTAGCCAACTTTTCCAAGCACGCCGGGGTTTTCTCTTCCTTCCTTTTTGAGCCCCGCCGATTCGCCCGGGCTTCTCGTCTCGCGAGAGAGGAAAAAACGATTGAGGGAAGACCGAGCGGAGGAGGGCGAAATGCAAGCCGAGGAGTGCAAAAGCGCCGCGGAATGCCTCGCCGACTTTAATATCGCGAGTTTTTTTTTCTTTCTTTTTTTTTTTAAGTACGAACGAATTTCGGCACTTTGTTGGGATATTTTACAGAAACGTGACTGCCGCTCGTTTGCGCGCAATTTCAGTGCGCAATTTTATGTACTACCGCAATGAACTTTTCGCTTGCGAAATAAAGCGCCCCGGCTGAAGTATGTAAATAGCGTTAAAAAAGGAAACGTCGGCGCGCCACTTTGTATAAGACTATTGTTCGTGCGGCAATGGCTTTTCTTAATCTCTCACTTTTGGAAACGGAAACACTGCAGGAATTTGTAGATTTTAATCTATGTCATTTTATTTTATAAAAAATACTATAGATTTATAACCCCCCAAACTCTGCAAATGTGTAGAATAAGTAAATGACTATGATGAATTATGCGGAAAAAGTGAATATCCATTCATCCGTTAGTTAAATCCGTGAAGTTCACTTATTCGTATGTAGAGAGAATGAATGCACGTACTAGATGTATACGCAGTTACTCGTAATAAATTTACAAAAATGCTCGGAAAGAATTTTTTCATTAAAATTACTCTATTTTTTACAAAAATTAATACATACCCAAAATTTTGGTATTAAGTAACCTGTTTAGTAAAGATTTCCCTTGTAAAATTTATAACTTATCTGCGTGTAATTTTTAAAAAGTAAATGTTACTAGAAAATTTCATCTTATTTTCAATTGAACTACTAGTCGTTTAAAATAAAATCAAAAGCAAAATCGTTACATTTAAAAAAACAAATACAAGACTAGGCCACTTCATGTCAGCTTTCAATAAATAAGATTTTTTTCGAATAAAGCAATGTTTTTGATTTTTGACTTTTTCGCGTCGTTAATGCGAAATTAAGTCGCATTAGTTCCACTTTTCAATCGCTTGGAGTGCTAATCACTCGAACCGAGCGTTTTTCATTATTTTTCACTCCTTTAACATTCAAAGCCGCGAGATTACCCAACAATTTTCATCTAAAACAGGATGAATATTTTTCTCTTACAAAATGTCATGCATTAATAATTTATTGAATCAATAAATACGAATGTTCGAACATAAAGTTTCAAATTTTTACATTAAATTTAAATACAATGAAAGCTTTATGAAAATTTCAGCAGAGCATTAATTAGAAATATGATTGCATATATCACCATGCGCTTTCCTAACAAGTGATTCATGCGCCGAGATGAATCAGCCGATGTGTAATTATGGAGGAAATTATTCATTCCGTGTATTCCTACAGATACGAGCGCTAATTATCTAATTTCAATTCAAAGTCACATGTTCGGCGTTGTTATATCATGTTACACGATACCGAATGTAATTATTGTTTACCATACAAAGTGACGATCTCTAAAAGCAGTTCCACATAAAACCCGAGCCGCGCACCTGGATATTACGCGCGGCTAAACCACCGTACGCTCCGAAACGCACGCGCCGCTCATTTTCAAAAGGTACGCTAGGAGATCGGTATACGTAAACATCCGATTTCCAGTCTTCCGCGCCGCTCATTTTCAAAAGGTACGCTAGGAGATCGGTACGTAAACATCCGATTTCCAGTCTCTCCCGCGCGACTCGATCGCGGAGGAGAGGAAAACACGCGTTCGACGGTGTACGTCAAAGTCGGGGATAATTGCTCCGTTTGATGGGCCGATCGCGTGCTAATAACGAGTGCTATTTCGCCGGGCGCGTCCGGACGATCCCCGGCGCGATATCGTAAAGGTAAATGGGAGGACTGCGTCGCCGCATCCAGAGAGGCGACCGGGACCAACGACATCGTAACTCTTTCCGGGCTTCTCGTTAGTCGATGGCGTGCCGGTGCCCGCGGCGTTTTTCGCATTTAAATACTGTTAATGACCCCCCGCTCCCGGGACGGCTATGTACACCCCGGCCGGAGCGACAAAAACTTCGCCGACAACTGCTCCGGAACGAAAACGCCGAGGCCGCTTCCTTCTTCTTTTTTTTCTTCCGTCGAGCCGACTTTCTTGGCTCTTTTTTTTTTGCGCGGGGAGCGCACCACCGAGGCTGGAAAGAACCGTCGGACTGACAGATTGATGTGCGCCCACTGCGACTCGTATATCTCATTTGCCCGGTATGCAAACGCTCTTTCCTAACCTCGCATTTTTAGTTGTCTAACGGGATTTGAATATGCGAGGCTGAAGAGGTAATGGATTAATCGAGAGTCGCTATTTATAGGCTTGCCATTTTCGGTTTTTATCGAGTCTTTTACTCGTAAAATATTTTTTAGCGCGTTGCACGTGAATGGATGTTTATGCAGTCGGCCTACGCTGCGAGTTGCGAAAGTGTATTGATGATTTCTGCGGGGAATTTTTAAATTTCACCGCGGTTTATTATTAATAATAAAGTATACAATTCTGAGGATCATAAATTATTTGACTTTCAAGAGATAGTTCAATAGAATGAGCGTAAATGGTAGAGCGTATTTTTCGAGAAATTTTTGCGTAATAAATAAAATCTTATAGTACGCAGAGTCAGCAAATTTTGTCGATTTATCAAATCATTTTTATTCAACAATTGTATACTTCCTCATTCTGAGCGATATCTTTTTGTTAATACTAGTTTCTCACACTGTGCTCTGCGCAATAATTAACTTTTTTTTTCATCAAAGACAGTAACATATGCTAACAAGATTGTGGTATTACAAAAAGTATGTCCTAATAAAAATTAAAACATTTGAAATCAATGTTAATGGCTTGTTTTCGAACGTCGTTTTATCGAACATTGTTCACTCTTTTTTACAACGAGAAACTAAATTCTAATTAAAAAGTGACTATTTTTTAACCAGGGAAAATAAATCCAAAGATTAATCTAAATATTATCATTTTTAATAAATTATACGAAGATACCATATTTTGAGCATATGCGGAATGAAAATTTTCAGAAGTGCTTATAATATGAATTGTGCATAATGAACATAACATTACCTTTAATCTTTTCGATACGAGTGATAATGAATCTCAAATGTTTTGATTAATTTCATTATTTATTTAAGACACTTTGGCCTCCAAGATGCACATTAAACAGAGTTACGCTCTCAATCTATATTTCACACATTGAATTCCGAAAAAGCGTTTCATCACAAGGAGCAAACTAGTTTAGTTTTTGCCATTACACCGGCCATTAACTATTAATAAATGAATTCAATTTCAACCAGGGTGCGCATATTAGCGATTTGCATCTAAGTCCTCGACTAGTCGTACCGGACCGTACGTTGGTATATTATCCGACAAATTAATTCAGGTTGTTAACTCGGCGCACAAATGAGCCGTCCCCCCTCCTGGACAGTGAAAAATGCACCGGACAGCCAAGCGCAGTTAGGAAAACAGAAAACTACAAATTTTAAAATGACCGCGTCGCCAGCTACAAAAATCCGCTCCGGTATGCGCGCTCGCATTAATTCAAGACAGCGCCGATGCAGCGAAGTGCACTGCCAACTCTCCGGCGGTGGTAGCTTGTATATGCAAATCCCGCGGTTGGCGAAGAATGCCGTCCGCATAACCTACAAAAGTGGCACCTTTGTTTATATTTTAGTCAAGGCGCTGCCTCCGTATGGCCGCGTGCGTGAGCTGTGTTCGCCGATGAAGATAAAGATACCGTTTGTAGTTTTCCGTGCCTACGCGCGCGCGCGGACGGCCGAGGCACTTCGTTAAAGTATGCAGATATTCGATATACTCGGCCAGATACCGCTCCTACACAGCGCCGCACTAAATCATCGCTCGCAGCGGCTTACTCTTATGACGATGTGTACAAATTTTCCGCCTCTGCGAGCCGTAAATTACGGGATTTCGGAATGTTTCGGTTTCAGAGGCTCGGCTGCTTCCTATAAATAGACTAATTTTGTAACGAATGCGTGGGTTATAATAATCATTTATTATTGGAGGAGAGAGTAGTCATTGTAACGTGAGTGGTAAGATGAAGTAGCGGAGTACAATATAAGTATCACACCCTGGATACACGATTGATTTTCAATGAAAACCATTTGATACAAAATTCATACAAAATGTGTAATTTAAAATGAAAAAAAAAAAAAAATATCTTATAAGAAAAAAGTTTACATCCAAGCGTTTTAAGAGATAGGACATTTCACAGGACGTACTCTATTTAGCGAACTACGTATATTGCAGATACACTTATGTAGCTACAAGTAATTTGAAATTTTTATAAAATCAGATCTAAATTTCGCATTAAACAGTGAATAATATTTCAAATTCGTCCCGACTAGCCATTATATTCATTACTTTTTTGACATTATGTTGACAAGTGATAATAAGCAATAATCAATTTATTCCCAGTCCGAAAGAAGGCACTTCCTTATTGGTCCTTAAGAATTTTTCGTTACTTTTAGTACAGAACTGTTGACTTTATAATATATTAATTACCCTATACATGATTCGACGAGAAAATTTGAAACTCCTTTCAATGCATAATTCAGTGCAAGTGAAAAACTTATATATAACAATAAGAGAGATTGTTGTTCACCAGTGAAACAAGCAGCTAGAATAATTTGAATAATATCCTTAAAAGTGAAAAGGTAGTATATAAAGTGATTGGTAACCGCAACTGTAACACACAATGCACAGTTCTTTTTGACTATCCTAATGCCTTTTACATTTTAACTACAGCAAACCTAGTATAACGTGCAAATTAAAAAATTTGTTCAACACGAAACTAAAGCTTACCCCGCAGACCTCTCTCATTTGCAAAATTGACCGTCTCCGTTTCTTAGCGCAAATTCACTTTCTAGCCGTAAAAGAAAGAAACGAAAAAGCAGCCTCGGAAAAAATAAAAACGCTCCTTCCTCCCGCGGGCAAAGAGTCAGCTATTACGCTCGCCCGTAAAGGTTAGCCGTTTAAAGCGCGCAGCCGGCAGGAAAGCGCGGCCCGCAGGAAAAAAAGATCGCGCGTGCACGCGCGAGAGCTTTTCGAGCGCGCGCTTCTTCCGGGCTCTTCCTGCGCTCTTACGGTACATCCCGCTAATCGCGTAGCCGGTAGTCGCGGCTTTGCATGTGCGCCGATTGTTCGCGACTGACAATAAACGCGCGGGGATCGTCGCGATGTCGTGCGCGCGCCGACGGTGCATTACGCGCCGGGCGCTCTCGCGTGTTTTTACGTGTAATGCGCCGTGAAACGGGCAATCACGTTGCATTACCGTTTCCCATTAGCGGGCGCGGGAGTCGCGCGCGACCCCAGCGATACGCCGGACGGGCCGGCACAAAGGCGCGGAGTGCTGGTACGTGTACTTGCACTCCGCGGTGGATGCTTAAGGTAGTCCTGTGTAAGATTTGAGGTATTGAAACGAGCGTGACTTAAATGCTGTTAAGTTTATAATGCAAGTGATAGTAGTGTCTGACAATAAGTTTTAGATAATTAAGGAAATTTTGTATTGCGGAAAGTGTTAAAAATAATGGGTTGTAATTTATTATAAATTAATATAAAATAAACTTTCATTCACGTTATTTTTGGTAACGTTACTTTTTAATTACAGCAATACTTAAATAATTTATATGAAATAGATTAGAAAATAATAATTAGTATACTTTTTTTTCAAAATTCGATCAAGAAGTCTATCATCTCGTCTAGTGTGCGTGTATTTCATTTAGAATTGGAAATTGACCGAATGCATAGAGAGATATGTGGAACACACGTAAATCCTCTATTGGTTACAAGAAAGATGAGTATTTCGACTTACACAATCAATTTCTTTCAATTTTTCAATGCTCATCTTTCAAGGAGTTAATTGTTTTTTATAAAAATCCAGATTCTAATTCCCATTCACTTCAGCATAAGAGACAATAATTTTTTTCATGTAAAAAAATGAATAAAAATTCTTTGTCTTTTAAAGAATAAGATATATTAATTTTTGATATTTTATTTTCATATTTGCAAAAAATGAGGGGCTACGTTTAATCCATTTGCAGATAAGAAACTGTACGAAGTATGGAAATTATGAGAGAGAACGGCTAAAAGTGCTGGTTATTAATTTGCGTCTCCGCCACGTGCGTACCCGACGACTTTCTCGCTACGAACCTCCTTTTTTTCTTCCTTCTTCACGGTATATTACATTGTAGTTTGATATTTTCTTAACTGCGGAGTTTAAATTTACAATTTTTTTGTACGATCTTTTTCAAGGTTGTCGTGCTGTACAGTATCAAAAGTTAATTGTCACTTAATAAAATCGCTACTTTCAATTTAATCGAATTACTTTTTTTAATATTGCAAACTTTATAAGGAAATATTGAAAGTAAAGCTATTAAAAATACAACACTTTTTTATTTATTAAATTTTCGTTGTTTAAAGTTTCTTCTTCTTTTTTGTAAACAATTGCATTATATTGAAAATTACCAATTATGATGTGAAAGTTAATTTTTGGTATCGACAGTATTTGTTAATTTGAAAAACACCATACTTACATTTTTAATAAAACAAGTTTAAATTTGTAAATTAAATTTAATAAAACGATTCAAAAGAATATCTTCCTACATTTCTTTACTGATTACTCTGAAATTTAAAAAATAAACATAAATGTGCGGGGAAGCCTGAAAAATGATTGCACCGCAATATTTCCTCGCTATTATACATTTTCTCTTGTACAATTCTATTTTTTTGCGCCCCTCTTAGCTCAGTTTCATCCTTTGCTTCGAATCCCGTAAATTACACGGAGCAACAGCGCGTGGATCTCGCTGCGCAATGGACCGTTTTACGGGAGTTTCATTCTCGCACTTCCTGAATATACCCCGGGAGAAAGTGCGAGGCTCCAAGAAGCGCTGCTCGTCTCCTTTGCCGCTCTATTCTCCTAATTTTTTTCCTTTTTATTAAAAAAAAAAAGACGAAGAAGAGAGACCATCGCTCTCCGGCCCTCGTTCTTGTATCCAAACAAATAAGGGCCTTTTTCATAACGGCCCGTAACAACGGACGATGTCGTTCCTTCTGTTTTTTCCCCGTTCGCCGGCCTCCCTTCGAAAAATGACGATGCCTTTTTCATTCTCCCGGCTCGCTCCTCCTCGTCCTTTATCAACCTCCCCCAGAGACAAAAGTACAATTTAGACGCCGCGGGCGCTCCTCGCTCCGGGAGATGTTTTCTTCCCCGTGACACTTAAAATATAGAAGAATCCACGGACGACTCATTATGCCCCTTTAATGTTATTCTTTTGTGCGGTAATAACGTGATGAAACGCCGAGAAAATTATGACGCCTCCTCGCCCGACGAGATTAAGGTAAACACTCGAGAGCCCTCGGTGTGGCGCGTTAAGAAAATATTGTCTCGCTCGCTCGTTCCTCTCGCCTCTACGCGTGTAATTTTCGTTTCGTTCTCCATTCTCGCCTCGAATTAAATCGAGAGGCGCAACGCGAGTCCCGTGATATATTGAAATTTATTTGAACAGTTCGTTAAGCGCGCACTTACTTTCGTAAACTTATTTTTTTTTTTCTCTTTTCACGGAAACAAAATTGCGTTACAAATTGCCGGCGTTTTAGTCGGTTCCGCTCCCGTGCCCTTCAAAAAACCCCTTTCAACGCGGTACCAGAGCGGAGCAGCGAAATATGCCGGGAACTTCCGATTTGGTCGCAGATCCGCGCGTTTCCGGCCGGCACGGCCGCTCCGAGGCCTTGAATTTGAACTTCGCACGAAAGAGACGGGGCAACAAAAAAAGAGAAGGAGAGGCAAGGTACCAGCGGAAGAGGAGCCACGAAGACGGACTTTTTACACACGGCTACGGGCGCTGATCGCTCTTTATCTCTTTTCTTCTCTCGCTTTATTTATCTAAGATATTTTAGATATATTTGCTTAAAAAATGTGTATTTTTGCATTGTATATTCTTTTGATATTTTTTTAAATATTTATGAATGCTTTCTTTTTCTATATCTATATTTATCTAGTATTTAATCCGATAGTATTTTATATATCATGTCACTAAATAATTCTTGACCAAAGAGAATACTAAACTTTATTATATTGAAATTAAGGAATCTGAAATATAAAATAGTTTATGTTAATCTTTCAACTTTATATATTTTATTAAATTATATGTTCCTCGTTATCTTTTACTATATTAGTTTAGTTCTAAGATTACTGATAAGTTTTAGCTTGCCTGCGGGTAACTATGTTTACCTTCTATATAGTATTTACTATATAATTACATTGGTTCAATAAATTAAAGTTTAATTTAAATTCAAAATTATTATCATTTTAAAATATATGAACGAAATTGTCAATTTTTGGGAAAATAAAGGATATAATCTATCTATCTCTCTCCGTCTCTCTGTATGTCCCTACCTTTCTCTCTCTGCCTCTCATTTTTTACGTGAGAATATTGCATAACCGGGCTCGTCGCCGTAGTAGTTTACATAAATAAGCGCGCGCCCGATGGTTAATGAGTCAGGCTCCTCTCGCAGGCGCGACCTCGCCCATTTTTCCCTGCCCTGTCCCCGCGGCGGCGTACGCGCTCCGCACTCATGTGAATTTCAAATTGACAAATCGCCGTCTATTATTAATTTGTTGCCGGCCTTGGGATCGTCCGAATCCAGGCGTTTGAATATCATTGAAAAATAACTTCTTTAATGTGCTTCGTTGTTGCGAGCCGACGCTCCGACACTTTACCGTTTATCATTCGGGAATTAAAAATGAATTTCGCTCTTTTTTTAAGAGTGCTGCTATCATAAATTTAATTTCTTGCGCGGTTTAATATAATAAAATTCACTTAGATTTATTAAATTGCGTTCGGTTCTGATGCGGGGGGAGAGTTGCGTACTACGGACCATCGCGTGTTCCACGATTTCTTATAGTGTGTGATCGTATACTAGTAAAAAAAATTACTAGTAAATGTACAATATAATTGATATTGAATTAGCTTTGATTTCATTGTGCGAGTTTATTGATGAAAATTAATATTGAGTTGTCAGCGCCAAAAATTGATCGCTAGCCTTTTTTTATAAAGCAAGATAGCTAAGCTGGAAATATTCCTATAACGAAAAAGTATGCATGATTAGTAAAAATAAAGTACCGAAGTCTAATGCTTTCAAATGAGTCCCCGAAATACATTATTTATTCTTCCTCAACTCCGAAAATGAGCACAAAATCAGTCGCTAGTGAGCGAACACCGAATTGTTAATCAGCGCCAACCTAGTGTTATAAGGGAAAAATATAATATAAACATTTTTAACTCATTTTATGTTTCGGTAAAAATATAAACTTAAGTTACTTACTACAAAATTATTAATTTTTTTAAAATTCATTAAACTTTGCTTTAAATAACAAATTACAAATTTGTATTAAGGCAATAATAATAATTTGCAATTATCTTAAAATTTAATAACTCAAACATAATTAACTATAATTTCTTATTTCTTTAATCTTCACACACTTACTGAAAGTAAAATAAATTTTTTCCGCGATCTTAATTTACTAAGTCAATTATAAAATTTAAAGTAACCTGCTTATTTAATGAAAACCGACTGTTCTGCAATTTCTAATTATACACACTGTACGCGCGAAACTCAATAATTAATATTAGCGCACGAAACTCTCGAACAATCTCCCCGCAGTCTTTCGTAAATCCAGTAAATTTAATCTCTCACGTCCAACATATTGCCAGCGGTGCATCGCGTACAATCACAGCTCGTGCACTTCTACGATAACCGCATCGAAATATGCGAAATATTCGATTCACCCTGTTTCGCGCTGCTCCCGATATTTTCGCCCTCTCGCTCGCATTAGGTGCTCGATATAATACACGTGTACACCTCAAAGTGAGATAGAGAGAGAAAGAGGAGAAAGAAAAAGAGAGAAATACGAAATTGTCAGGAATTTGATAAAAACTTTTTATTAAGTTCAACTAAATCTTTAAAGTAGCAAAACCCACAATATCAATTCATGTAAACTTATGATAAAGTTTATATTGGGCCCAACACAATTTTTTAATTATAAGTTTTTAGATCAAATTTGGAATAAGTTAGTACTAAGTTTTTAAAAAGTTTAAATGAACGAAATTAAATAATAATCATTATCGGTAACTTTGTATAACCTTTGGCCAAACTTCAAAA